>JAGVSP010000360.1:0-98805 GCA_022494985.1 Micrasema minimum
TGTTTCAAGGTTTATCGTCGTCATCACGCCAGTAACAATCCAATAACGGGGTTCTGAGAAAATACTGCGAAAGAGAATTATTCCGAGTGTCAATTAGTTTGGATGGAGTAGACTTTACACATAGCTCACTTTTATTATTTACCATTTTATTATTTTTATTTATTTGGACTTTATAGTGTTTTTAAAAAAAAAAAAAAAAAATAATAATTATGTTCCCTCCCTGGGATAACCCGTGCCGAGGAAAACATTTTACATCGTTTATAACGGGGATATTCTACATACAATCTTAATTTTACGTATTTATGACGATTATTATGTACATTTTTTGAATACATGTTTAAATTGTTATTATTATTAGAAAAATTTGAAGAATTTGAGGTGTGCGGTGGTTTAATTTTGTAACGAACACAGAGGTGAGGCAACGGACACAGCAACCCTTGGTATCTACTGTCATCCGGCGAAGGTGTTTCGGCTGGCTAGGCCATATACTACGAGCGCCTTTTTACAAGGAATCAGGTTCTCGGCGTCCTGATCGTCCACTGTTGACGTGGACTTGACCAGAGCTGCGGGACGTGGACTTGACTTGGGAGGATGCACGGGAGCTGGCGGCCGATCGCTTGGCCTGGAGGCAGTTTGTGGATTCCATATGCTCCACGTAGGGAGCTGATATGGTATGATGATGATGATTATTATTATCATGGATAATTTATTAGGCACCGTTTTCGTATAAATATTATATGAATGTTTATATTACTTGATAATTACTATTTTATAGGTGTTTATTATAAGAGCAGATTGCAAGGCTTAATCATTATCGACAAAATTAAGAAAGGTCTTTTGCGATGGTTTCTCATGTGGAGCGAATGAATGATGAAAGAACGGCTAAAATGATTTGCGATGCGAGTGTGTCTGGTTGTAGAAGTCGAGGAAGGCCGAGAAAGACATGGCATGATCAAGTACAACAAATACTCGATAGTGGTCATGTGAAAAGTCGGAATAATCGACGTGCGGTGCATGAGAAGATGTATGAATGGGAAGGAAGCAAAGGAAGGGTCCCAGGACAGAAAAAGTTTGGCGTTCTATCTTCTCTGCCTACCCCTTTGGAGAAATGGCGTGATGGTTAGTTAGTTAGTTAGTTTGTTTGTTATGGATACAATCTTTTTAAGATATCAAACATTTAAATTTTTTATTATATATACCATATTGTGATCTAACAAAAAAAAAGGTGATAATTCTCTAAATATTATGTATATATAAGTAAAAGTGTAGTAAAAATAGTGAGTGAGTAACGTAGTGCGTAATTAGACACTAGACATACTACCGTGTTTTTTAAGTGTGGAATGTCACTTCTCTGAAATTCTTATTCGAAGATGGTAAGTAATATTTTGCATGCTAACTTATGAGTGTATGAAGCAGTGATTGTCGATTTACGTTTTACAATACTATCAGGGTTGCTAAAATAATAATAATAATAATATGAAACAAAAATACTAAGTTAATACTTAGCTCCCATTTTTCAACAAATAAGTATTCATGTTGTCAAATGTAGTTATAGACTGTTTAATATAGCTTGATTCAAATGACAGCTCTGTCAAACTGTATGAATAGGGTTGTTCCCGATAGCATGAATATCCTTGAAAACGTTATAAATATTTAAAGTATATTTTTACAATTCCAACGATATAAAACACACTGATCAAAAATGTTGTTTTCATTTATAAATTTATGTTTTTAAAAACACGAAATTACGAGTGACTTTTAACGCCGTTATTGGCTAATGACGTCATACCCGTCCATTATAAAAGGCGGGAAATTCATTACGAAGTGAGCGCTCATATTGATGTGACGTCACACCGCATGCGCGCCAAATGGAGGATTTTGCGAGCGATTTGCGCTATTTCAAACCTCGCTAGAAAATTCATGACATCGTAAAAATTAAAAAAAAAATCCTTTGATATTGTAATTTTTCAATCAATTTTTTGAAATAAAAAATCGGAAAGAACCCAATTATTTAACTGTTCAACGGTTTTAAAAGCTGATTTTATATAATGTGTTGGTTTTTATATGAAGCACTTTATTAAAAAAAATATATACACATGCCAGATACGAAGAATTTTTGGTTTATATTGATGTAAATCACTAGTTTGACGTCATGTTATAATGGTAGTATTTGTTTGAATCAAGTCCCATACAAGCTATATCAGACCTGATTCATATAATTCTAACATTACGAACATTAATTTTAATTAGCTGTATTATTTTATTTCCTATATATGGAGAAGAGAAAGAAGTAGAAACTAGCATGCATATGTTGAGAGAATGTATAACGACCAACGATAAGATGAAGTGACAGCTAGGATTCAACTATTTTGATTTAATATATTGCAATCTCCACCGACATAGATATTTCCTTTTTAATATCGAGTTTTAAAAGATTTTATTTTATAATTCACATTATTTGTATTTATTTTATACATATTGTTTGGTACTTAGAGGATGGTTGATAAAAATGTGTACTGATGCAAGTTCCACTGCACTTGGTGTACCAATGCAGTGCCCTATGCACCATTGGGTGCAGATAGGGAGAGTAGTAGTAGAAGTATTTATAACGATATGTTTAAGGTCTGGCGTAAAAATGTTATTCATGAATAAAAATTAAGTAATCGCCAAAATTTAGTATTTAAAATTACTTTTAGTTATCTCCATTTTTTTTTCGGCAGCCCTGCTTTCTTCGGGGGTCACTCACAAGGATCGCGCATCCCGTGGCGCATCGCAGAATGTCCATTACTATGGGACTTGATATCTGTGGCAGGGTTGCCACTCTCGGGTGTCGGGTCAAGTGAAGACGTTTTACCCGAGACACGTTCAGATTGAGACGAAGGGCGGACTGTAATCATTCGCGAACACTGTCTATGCGGTGAAAAGAACGAAATAAATGCATTTAATTTATTTTATTTACATAAATGGCATTAATTTTATTTTTAGTGTCACAATCATTAATCACAATCTATTGTGGTCTAAAGTTCGAGTGGCGCATCGCTTACACCCGTGAAAGACGTCTCACACTTCGATCAGCTACATCTACAGCTATAGGTAGGGTTTTAGTACCAATCCGTATCAGCGCACAAAATTTGGGGAGCGCGCTTTTGCGGTTGCGGGCTCTGTGGCTTGGAATGCTCTCCCACGTGATGTTTCGAAAGAAACTTAAGACCCATTTGTTCTCTAAATCTTTTGATTAATTTTGATAATTGTATTTTCTACTCAGAAATTGAGTTTTCATTCACTTTAAATTTCCCATTTAATTCAATATTTGAAGCGCTTGAGGTATATTTATACGAAAACGGCGCTATATAAATTATTATTATTAATAATAATAATAATACATAATGTGCAAGCGGGTTTATTTTATTTTATCTATTTTTGTTTTAGTTTTTACGGCACCTTGACTCATATCAATTCCTTATTTTTAGTAAGTGAATAATTTTTCATGTGTATAAATTAATTAATAAAAATTCATTCATTTCATTATACCCATATCCGCTCCCTATGTGAAGCATAGGGAATCCACAAACTGCCTCAAAAATTAAACACGTAAAATCTTGTTCATCAAATTACATCATATTAATAGCTTAAAGAAAAAACACAGTAAAACTTCATACATACACCCAGCGAGGACAAATTTATTTAACCATTATTTTTTTTGATAAAAAAATGAATAAAATAGGTTGAGGAATGAGCCTTGTGGGTCAGTCGGTTTTCGATGAATTATTTTAATTTGATTAAAAATATTTTAAAGCATTGTTTTAATTAATACTTCATTAATTTTTAACATCTCTTTTTTTAAAATAAATATGTGTTAACTTTACCATGCACACGCTCTGCATAAGATTGAATGTGGCGAAACAAGAAGAACAAGCAGATTAATTAATTAATAATTGCATTTTTTGCAATATTATTTTATATCTCTTCGTGCATTCTTGTAATTAAAATAATAAAGCCTTCTAGCGAGAAGGTAATGTTATAATAATTGGTCAGTGAGTATCATCATTCAAAATTGGGCACCAAAAAGAAAAGGGTCCAAAACAACGAAACTCAAATTTACAATGCAGACACGTCGTTTCGCCAGCGCAAGAAGCGTTTTTAAATTATTACCGTAAGCATTTTGGCAGTGGATAAGTGATGAGAACAGGTTAATGGTGCCCGTATTTCTAAAGTCTACTAATATTGGGACTTTAAAAAATGTGTGTGACGGGTGCAAGGAGTAGACTGAAAAAAATTAAACTGATATTAAAAATCTCTATACATAAACCGTGTACAAAATTTAATGTATAAGCGGGTAACCAGTGAATTTACATCATTTTTGGAGTTGATTTATGGAGTAAAATTTTTTTATTTGACCCATGGTTTTCGAGAAAATTGAGTAAGAAGTTGATTTTTTTTTCCAAAAATTTTTGCAAACTGTTATCAGAAATAATAAATTTAGTCAAAATAATACTATCTACAAAAAAACAAAAAAAAAACTGGATTTTAATAAGAATTTGAGAAATTTTACTTAATTTGACGTACTTATAAATGTAAGAAGAAAAAAATGTTTTTTTGAAGCTCAGATTCAAAAGTTATACTACACATTCGACTCCAAATGTGATGTAGATTCACCAGTTTTTGGGTTGTACTGTGAGTTTTGTTACTGCATGTATAAGAGTTATATAAAAATAATTAAATGGTGAAATTCTACCTAGTAATGTTAATAAAAAAAATAAATCATAACTTTTTTATTTATTTTGGTTTGTAAATACAAAAATTATTTAAAAAGTTGTAAAATTTTATCCATTTGATGTGTCAATTCGAAAAATCGGTTTTAATTTTTAGGGTAAAAAAAATTAAATATTTTTTTAAAATTAGTTACAAAACGTGAAATTAGATGCAGTCTCAGTTCTTTAATGGTTTGTAGTAATGTTTACCCGTAAAGAGCGAAGGTGCACAAATCAAGCGAGTAGTTGTCGAATGGAAATTTATGGCTCTCTGGTGGACTCGTGGTGGTAATGTTTCGGCTTTTGATTTCGGTTTTTGGTTTTTTTGATTTACCGCCTTGCCGAGAGAGGCGCGATGCATTCACGCGAGATAATAATAACAATAAAAATATAACCTGGACCGGAATCATGAATGCGTATCTACTGAGTTACCTCATATAGTCAAAAAGATAAAAAATAAAAAATGAAAGCATATTTTTCTTCACAATAAATTCAATTTGTATTGTTCGATGCAATATATTTGTATTTTACTTAATTTTGTTGACATATATTTACTTTATCTGCCTATGCCGGGAACTGACACCCTTGATAGATAAATAGCTTTATCAGTCTCAAATAAATAGTCGGTGGCCTCAGTAGCGTAATGGCCAAGAAGCTGGACTGGCGATACGGAGGTTCCGGGATCGATTCCCGGTGAGAACACGAAAATAAAAAGTTATTATTTAAGCCTGGGTGTATGTGACGTTATTTCCCTCTGTAATTGGGCCTCCTGGTCTGTTAAGGTGGTTAAAATTATAGTTTAAAATATTATATTTACAAATTGATGGCTAAATGGCAGAGTTATGGATCTTGGCCACTTTTTCCATAGAATCATTTTAAAATAGAATAGTGAAAAATAAATAAAGTTTAGTGTAATAATATTAGTCTATGTAAAATTATAAAGTACTAAATAAATATAATAATAAAAATTTAAAAAAAAAACAAGAAAATAACATAAAACAATAAAATAATAAAAATGACAATAATGACAGTGACTTGTATAATACAACTACTACTGTTTTTCCTTATCCGTACACAATGGTATATAAGGCACTGCAACGGTACACTAAGACCAGTGTATATGAATAACTAACTAACTAACTAACCATCACGCCATTTCCCCTTAGGAGTAGGCAGAGAGGATAGAACGCGATACCACTCTGTCCTGACAGACTTCCTTTGCTTCCTCTACATTCATACGTCTTGGCAGTACACAACGGAGTTCTGGTACCAACCCTTATGTATGGTAGTGAAGCGTGGTGTTGGAAAAAAAGGATGAAAGTATACTGAATGCTGTTGAAATGCGAACTCTCACAGGCGAATGTGTGGTAAGACCATGTATGATAGGTGTACAAATGTCGAAATTAGAGCAGAGTGCAAGGCTGAGATAAGCATTATCGACAAAATTAAGAAAGGGCCTTTACGATGGTTTGGTCATGTGGAGCGAATGGGTGATGAAAGAACGGCTAAAAGAAGTTTAAATGCAAGTGTGCCTGGATGTAGAAGCCGCGGAAGGCCGAGAAAGACATGGCATGACCAAGTACGACGAGTACTTGAAAGTGGACATGTGAATAATCGGCGTATGTATATGAATCATTTTGTTAAATAGGCAAACATTTTAAAGGCTCTTTGGAGTCATCCGTGGAATATGGCCAAGTGACTACCGACACCAATGGTTGCTGCGTCAGTTGCCTCATCTCTGTATTCTTCATAAAATCTAAATTAGGTACCGTTTTGATGTGGGGTTATTGTGACCCAACCCGGTAGTCAAAGGTTCGAATTTTATTTTATTTATCAATTTTATCAACGCTCGTAGGGACAAATTGCGTTTAATATACAAATTTTTTTAGATAAGTGTTGGATTTGCTTTTATCGACAGCGGAAGGTAACTTTTTTATCATCTCGCTTATCAATATTCCTGATCAGGCGCCAGGTACCGTTTTAAATGAGGGGTTATCGTGACCCGAACACGGCAGTTGAGTGTTATAATTTGTCGCGAAAACAGCATAATCTTATAGAAAAAATAGCTTATATATTATCGACAGGCTAACCTAACCTAACTCTGCTATCTTCGCTTTATCGATATTCATAATCGGGTGCCAGGTACCGTTTTAATGTGGGGTTATCGTGGCCCAAACGTGGCAGTTGAGTGTTAGAATTTATTGAGAGAAGTGCGTTTTTAAATAAGTTAGCTTTTTTTTTTAAATTGTCGACTCATTAATTCGAGTAGTTAGCATAATCACGTTTATAATTGGGCGGGGTTAAACGGAAGCAACTCAACCTTCTAGTCAGTAAGTAAGTAGTTAGTATTTTTAATTATTAACTAACGTCCCGAAGTTCTGACATAAACTGCCAACGGATAAGCCGTAGGTATGTGAAATCCATATGAGATAATTCTACAATTTATGATATTTATGATTTGACTAGCTAGCTGCTGTTATATTTAATAATGAGTTGGTTAACTTTTACATAACACTTTTGCATAACATTTTCAAACAGGTATTAGTTAATGTATTTATTCGTCATTAGTTACATAAAATTGCCAATAAATTTATAATTCATGTATAACGTCCACCTCGTGGTGTAGCGGTAGCACGTTGTGCTACCATGCATGAGGTCATGGGTTCGATTCCCGGAGGGGTCAACATGAAATAATTATTTAGTAGGATTGGCGCTGAAGCGTAAGACTGATCATTTTGCCTTCATGTAAACGAATGTTTAAGATTTGCTGCACTTGTGCCATATGCACCATTGGGTGCGGATAAGGAAGATAAGTAGTAGTGGTGGAGATGTACAGAGTATTTTAATAATTGTACATATTTGTTGAGATAAGCATTATCGACAAAATTAAGAAAGGGCTTTTAACGATGTTTTGGTCATGTGGAGCGAATGAGTGATGAAAAAACGGCTAAAAGAAGTTTAAAAGCAAGTGTGCCTGGATGTAGAACGCCGCGGAAGGCCGAAAAAGACATGGCATGACCAAGTACCTACGTCATGTACTTGAAAGTGGACATGTGAAAAGTCGGAATAACCGGCGTATGTGCATAAGAAGATGTATGAATGTAGAGGAAGCAAAGAAAGTCTGTCAAGACAGAGTGGTATGGCGTTCTATCCTCTCTGCCTAACCCTACGGGGAAATGGCGTGATGGTTAGTTAGTTACATATTTTTAAAGCTGTGCAACAATTTTAAAAATACTTAAGGACGTTTTCTTCCTAAGAAAATTCAGTATTTGTAATCAAAGATGTGAGCATGCTCAAAATATTGTATAATAAACGAAGTGTAAATGTATTTAGAAAAAATCCGTATTATATATTGTTATTCAAATTTTGATTTATGCCTCCGCCGCCCAATTCATCTGCGTAGGTTTTTTTTTTTAAATATCACCAGATCTACTTAATTATAGTTAGAATTACAATAACACGTACCTATAAATAATTAACGTTTACCATGACTTCAATACTTGGAATAAATCTGACTAAAACGATTGAACAAATATGTATTAGAAATTTGCTATAAATAAACGCTTACAGCGTAGTTAGTTTCAGTTTAGTTGAGTGCTACAATACGGCGTTATTTGATTTAAAAAAATCACAAACACTTCATACATTATACTTGAAAATTAAATAAAGTTAACTGGATGAAATAAGAGAAAAATGAAAATTAAAAGAAAATATGAAAGCAAAATATTTTCTAGCATACTTCACTAGAAAAATAGCGAATGCGAATAGCGGTTCGGTTAAATATTTTCATTAAGTAAAGTAATTTTCGTTTGTTTGATGATAATCACATGAAATATTATTTGCTTATATTTTATTCACATAATCAGGTTCTATTTAAACACTCGCGGGGGCTGGGTTTGAATATCGAATTAATTATTCTGGAAAGCCTTCCTGAAAAGCAGTTTCTTGACTCGACTAATCCGCAAGTTATCGATTACTCACAATAATTCAAGTTTTTCATTATTCTGAAAATATTGCAGGCAATCTGCTATTATTGTTATTTGAAAGTTAATAATTTGATTTACAACGTTTTATCAACCATTTTGAAATGTAGATAGTAGGAATTATTTAAATAGTTGCTTTGAAAAGAATTTTTATAACAATGTTATAAATACTGATTACTGTGCTACAAAACTATTTTTATGCAAATACGAAATAGACAAATACAAAAAATACAGAGCAAACGAAATAAAGCGATGAAAATAATTCTGAAACGTAACAGATATTAAAAAATTAAGAAGGTTCTTTTTCCGAAGATTTCTTTTTGAAATCTGAGGATATCCGTAAAAGAAAAGATTGATATACAATGGTGTTTTTTCATTAAATGCCAAATGGTATATTACCATATTATTTGATGACAAAGGTTCAGTTTGATCGCAACACTCATGGGTGGATTAATTAGACAATTTGAGGACAATCAATAGATCTAAGACATGTACTCAGAACAATATAATGTACAAAGGATTCAAAAATTATAATGAACTCCCTGAAACCGTCAAAGAAGTAAACGGAATAAATTAATTAATAAGGAGCCGCTGTTTTAGTTAATACTAATAAAAGAACCTTAAAATGTTATTTTTCTATTATTATGATTAAAATTAATAAAAATGTTTAAGTGGCGGCGTAATTTGCCTAAGACGCTGGACCTCGATATGGAAGTTCCGGTTTGATTCCCTGTGAGAACCACAAAAATCACAAAAAGTGTTTTTTCTCAAGCACTGAGTGTTTGTGACGTTGTTCCCCTCCGTAATTGGGGGCACCTAATGTGGTTAAAAAAAAATAATTAAAAAAATATATATAAATAAAAAACCACATTTATGTATGTTATGTTCAATTTATTAACACACTAACTTTTCTTATGTCCTTGTTGTTGTAATTCCTTGTAAATCTATTCAAATAGCGAATAACTCATTCTGAAACCTTCCTGAAAGGCAGTTTTTTGACAAATCCCTATTTCGTTTTTACTTGCAAACAAAATATGGTTTTTATCCCTACAGGAGATGAGGTTAGATTTTTTTCAAAATTTGGAACGGAATATGGATATTTGAGCGTTGGATATCCAGCGGGCTTATGACCCACCTGTCATTGGCTGGGTTAAGTGGCCACTTTTATGTAGGTACTACAACATTCCCATTCCGCTTATGAGGGAATATTCACACCAGGTAACGATTTTTGATTTTGTATATATGCTACAATTCAAGAATCATTCACCAGCGATTTGAAACGTGCCATCTATGCATTGACATTGAAGTTAAGTATTTTATAAGCAGATTACTTTATTTTTATGTAAATAAGACTCTTCTGACGAGTTAAATTAAGTACTAGTAATCGCCTGAAGATGACTCTGCAATTTATTTTACTTATATTTAGACCAAAAATTTTTTTATACAACATTTTAGGTCGTGTTCAAATACTTGCACACAAATCTGGATTTTACCCCAAGACGGGAGTAGGTATATTTTTATATCCCTACAGAGATGATAGTACCTACATAAAGTGGCCACTTAAACCCAGCCAATGACAGGTCATAAGCCCTGTAAACGCTCGAAAATCAATTTTCCTGAATTTGAAAAAACTCTACATAATCTCTGTAGGGATATAAAATAAATATGTATGTATGTTATGTTCGATTTATTAACACACTAACTTTCCTTATGTCAACATGAAAAATTCATTGTAAATCTATTCAAATAGCGAATAACTCATTCTGAAACCTTCTTGAAAAGCAGTTTCTTGACAAATCCGTATTTGATAGATTACAATAATTTATAATAAATTATTCATTACACTGGGAATATTGCAATATATTAGTATTGGTGTCACTGCGTGCTGCTGACGTTCCTGAAATATGATCAGGTTTCGAGCCTGTTTCCCGTTGTAATCACCTCCTTTATTTTACTCGCCTGAAGGCCCGGGTTTCAGTGATTTATTCCTCAGTACTCGGCTTGTCTATTGTATAACTCTGTAGGGATCCCAGAGTCAATATTTATGTGTAAACTACAGCGCAATAAATGTTGACCCGATAATTCAACCTGCTTGTAGGGAAGATTTAATACTAGGAATGTACAACTACCTGCCTTACGAATTAATCATTTTATTACAAATCTTTAATTCTGCGACTTATTTGAAATTGCACATATTTTTCGAGTACATGAAATAATTTTTTTTTTTTACTAGCCTATATAATTATTGTGTTTTACAAAAAGGACATAACGGTAAATTATCAAACTATGTTTTTTTTACCCCTAAATAAATAAAAAATGAATTCTTTCGTGGTGAATTAATTTTAATGGTCTCCTTTAATTTCTGTTTTGTTATTTATTTTATTAAATGAACTAATTCACTGTTTTAATCCACTTGAAGCAAATTGGGAAGGTGAAAAAGCTTGAATTTAGGTCCTTAGATATGAAATTGGCGTTTTGTATGGGAGGAACATAAAGTTGAATTTTAAAAAAATATAATATTACAAATTAGAAGAGCTTCAATTTGGAATGTCTAAGACATCCACCGTACTCTCCGGACCTTGCTCAACAGATTACAATTTTTTTCGAAATTTGGATAACTTCTTGCAAGGGAAAAAATTCAACAACTCCGATGGGGCAGTCCAAACCGACTTCAAAGATTTTTTATTGATTCCCGTCCGAATGGTTTTTTTTAGTAAAGGGATCGATGAACTACCTATGAGATGCCAAAAGTGCATAGATAGCAATGGTACATACTTTGATTAAATAAATATATTAAAAAAAAACAACCTTATGTTCCTCCCATACAAAACGCCAATTTCATATGTAAGGACCTAATTTTTTAATTGATTTCGTTTAATTCAATAATAATATAACGTAATGTAAAAAATAGATTTGATTATCTGCTCAGTTGAATAATTTTATTTACTCTAAATACTCTTTAATACTCTACCCATCTCCATGATTCGATTTGAAATAGCTTTTCAAATTTGAATGTTTCGATTAGAAAGACATTCATTTTCAATAGAAAAGGGGCGTTTGTTAGACTTCATAGTAAAATATTGTTATCAATTGTGAGATATGTGTGTAAAAGAGACTATGTTTGAGGGCGAC
Organism: Micrasema minimum; assembly: GCA_022494985.1. Taxonomy (NCBI): domain Eukaryota; kingdom Metazoa; phylum Arthropoda; class Insecta; order Trichoptera; family Brachycentridae; genus Micrasema; species Micrasema minimum. Next base: position 11,867 of record JAGVSP010000360.1, read on the forward strand.
AGAAGATGTACGAACGTGTGCGTGTATGGAGTATGTCTGCTGTGTGCCTGCATTCCCAGTTAGAGCTCTGAGGAGCATAGTCAGTTAAACCAGTATATATATTAAACCCGTCATAAATTGTCACAGTCACAGCATGTATTACTTAAAGCCCTCATACCAATACATCACATCAATGAACTTTCGTAAAATTCAAAAGGTCTTTTTCTTCAAATAATTGATTTCCTTAAAATATTGCGGGTTTACAGTTAGCTAACAATGACAGAGTTTTTCATTGTAACAGCCCAGAAACGACAGAACTGCTCCAGTTGGAGAAATAAAGGCTAACGATTGGCGTCGTACGACAGGTATGTTAGCGTACCCACACACAAACAAAGATCGTGCGAGGTGTCTACTTTTATTAAATTCATCTCGTTTTTCGTGTCTAGTGTCACACGCCATTTGTTCTCGTACTTTACGATAACACGCTTTACCAGGGCTCGTTTATTAAGATTAGTCAACAAAATTTTGAGTGTGTCAAAATACTTGCACACAATCCAGGAAATTTACGCATGGCGGAATATATCATAAGTGAATGAAATTGGAACACGAAGTGCAGTGTTTTTTAACCCTATTGAAAGAATCGCCCCCTTTTTTCACGGTAATATTATCTAACGCCCCAACTTTAAATTTTAAATTTACACTTTTCTTTATGTAGGCACATACCTGTATGTATTTTATGCAATGGATTTCCTACTCAAAAAAATCAACACATACGTAAAACGTGTCACATTCTTAAAAAAGTGTACAATAACGAAACATTTTTTTCTCCTTTTCTACGAATAACTAAAAAACGGTGGTAGAAAAAAACATGATATTGAGTATTTAGCCACCTAGTTGGTTACCAATTTAGTAGTACATTTCGTGAGTATACCAGATTTTATGTGGGTGCACAGAAAAAGAGAATGAAACAGGTACTTACGGTTTTATAATGTTCGTTTATTCACAAAAACTAGATACTAATACTAAAACTTAACTAACTGAAATATGGATGAAAAAGAATGGTGAAAATAGTTAAAATAAAAGTGAATTTAATTTCTCGAAAGTTGGCGGGAATAATGTTCCGTAGATACGCGTGCATCACGTAGCTGGCCGAAAGGTTTCTCGTCGATCTCCGGAAGTTTCCGTAGATGCTCGGTTTCTGTGTCAGTTTGTACGCGTTCGTTGTCAGTCGTCATCTTCGTGCGCGTGATGTCATTGTTCCCGCCACAAGTATTATGCCTCAGTTAATTTTTTTGCGCGTGAAGGTGTAGTTTATTTAACAGAACTTGAAAAATCAAAGCGCCTAAAGAAAGTGTATCAGTGTGATTAGCTCGTATAGAGGTTTTTTTTCTATGTTGATACAATGCCCACTCGACCTTCTGCAGTGCCCCCTAAATGTTAAAAATTGAAAAACGCCCTCCCAGACCTCCAAAACGCCCACCAAGGGGCGCTGGCGCCCCGGTTAAGAAACACTGACGTAGTGTATAATTATATACAAAATCCAAAAATTATCTAGTGTTGATATTCGCTAATAAGCGGAATGGGCAATGTTGGGGAATGTTACCCAGCTAATGTCAAGTTGATCAATTCAATCTCTCAGACAATTTGTGATAAGATGTTGATAGGTGTACAAATATCGAAATATGTGCAGAATGCAAGGCTGAGAAAAACATTATCGACAAAATAATAAAAAGGTGTTTTTGATGGTTCGGACATGTGGAGCAAAATAATGGTAAAAAATAGCAAAAATAATACATTAAGTGGCCACTAAACCAAGCCAATAACGGGTTTTAAGCCCTGTAAATGCCTAGATAATCCACATTCGATTTCAGAGTTTCTCTGACTCTTTTGGGATATCAATAATATTTTATATTACCCCGGCATGGGTATAATCCAGTAATTTGTCTACAAGTATTTGTACACATTCAAAATGTTATTATTTTATATTTTAAGAGAGGCAAATGTGTGGTAAGACTATGTATAATAGGTGGTACAAATGTCGAAATCAGAGCAGAGTGCAAGGCTGAGATAAGCACTATCGACAAAATTAAGATGTCATGTAGAGCGGATGACGAAAGAACGGCTAAAAAAATATATGATGCGACTGTGCCTAGATGTAGAAATCGAGGCAGGCCGAGAAAGACATGGCGTGATCAAGTAAAACAAGTGGGCATGTAAGAAGTCGGAATAATCGACGTGCGTGCATGAGAAGATGTGTGAATGTGGAGGAAGCAAGAGAAGTGTGCCAGGACAGAGTGGTATGGCGTTCTATGGTTAGTTAGATGATTATGGTTGGTTACTTATATTTTAAGACAACGCAATTTTAAAAACTGACCCCAAAGGCGAGACAATTTCACACGCTCTTAAATCTCTTACGGACGTGACGGCCGGTCCGGCCCGGATAGTTTCGCAACGCACGCTACCTCCGGCCGCTGTCCGTGTTATACAATGACGATAGTGCTGTAAATCGCGCGCAATCACCCCCGATCTCCGAATAAAATATACAATAAACATCGCCGTGTAGTGCAGTGTTATATATGTCCGTGGAACAAGGAAACAAGCGACTGCGGACAATTGAATTGAATTAGAATGTTCTTAGTTTATTGTGCAATAAAAGGATGACTGATACCAAGAATTATATGTTGTATTGTATGTTCTTATGATATACTCAAATATTTTGATTTTGGGGCGCTTTTGAACAGTCGGAAATAACTGTGCCAGAAAAAGGAAACGAGTTGTGCGGAAGTGGGATTCGAACCTAGAGATTCTAATCAGAATTCCTCGAATCGATCTACCACTAGACCACAACCCGGTTTTAAAATAATAAAAACGTATTGTAAAAATATCTTATACATAATGTAACAAAACTAGATGTACAAGCGGAACCCAGTGAATCTACATAATATTTGGAGTCGATTTTGTAGATTTTTTATTTTTTATTTGACCAAATTTTTTCGAGAAAATTTAGCAAATTGTTTTCAAATATAATTTACTTAGTCAAATTAATATTATTTATGAAGAAAGAAAGAAATGAACAAAATGTAAAGTTATTTAGGGATAAATGCAAAAAATATATTTGTGAAAAATGTATAATGGTAGGGATAAGAATAGTTAGGAAAAAAATTAATTAAGTGTAATGTAGTAATATTAGTCGATGTAAAAAATTATACTGTACTAAATAAATATAATGATAATAAAAATATAAAAAAAACACATTTTAATGTCATCATCATCATACCATATCCGCTCCCTATGTGGAGCATATGGAATCCACAAACTGCCTCCAGGCCAAGCGATCGGCCGCCAGCTCCCGTGCATCCTCCCAAGTCAATTCCACGTCCCGCAGCTCTGACGCAAAACTGCCGACGAATTGTCAACAGTGGGCGACCAGGACGCCGAGAGCCTGATGCTTTGTAAAATAGGCAAGCATGGTTAAGGCTCTCGGGAGACATACGTAGTATATGGCCTAGCCAGCCGAAACGCCTTCGCCGGACGACAGTAGATACCAAGGGTTGCTGTGTTCCTTACAAAGTATTTGATATCAATTATAAAAAATGTAAAGGATAATTCTAATCATGCTGTATATAAAATTTATTTTATGTAACACTGTTAGATTATACGCAAAAGTCTCAGGAATGAAATGCAATCAATTGTTAGTTTATTTTAACAGTGTATTTCAATAATATGTACGTACACCTACCATAGAACACTATGCACAGACAGTAGACATTTTAAACGTATGTTTTACATGTAATGTTGTGCTATTGTATATTAATTTGATTGTTCGGATATAATTGTATCTTGAGATAATGTATGAACAGGATTAACTGTTGAATTTCGTAATGAATTCGTGATGATTTTTGTATTGAATAAAGAAGCAATCAATTTTAATGATGAAATGAAACGTGATTACTACGTACGTATTTATTGGTTTACAATAATATTTTATTAAGGTATAATACGTCAAATGAGTTGCACAAGTTTTTCCCGTGCAAATTTTCAAATTTACACAAAAAAGTAAATTTTAAAGTAATACTTTTTATACAATTTATCCTACTTATATGAATACTTTTTTTCCTTTTCCACACCCAATAGTTTGAAGGGCGCTGCATTGGTACACTTAGTGCAGTGAAACTCGATCATTTGTTTTATTTAAGCACGATGATCAGTCTTACGCTTCAACGCCAGTCCAAGGTATCACAGTGAAATATTCAACGTCAAAAACCACATTACGAAAAATAAATATTCCACAACGTCGGGAATGGAACCTGGTTCCTCTGCGACCTCATGCAGGTGCTACTAGACTACAAGGCGGACATACAAAGAAGTAAAAGTTAATAAGATAAGTAATAGAAAGCAGTTAGAAATGTTTTTCACTTGCCGTACGATACACATTTAAAAGATTTATACTTTGAGACAAAAATCATGCCCTTTCACATGCTTCATACATACGAAATTACTAATTCAATATTACATATATTTTTTTATTCAATGCACACAAACATCGAGACCACTTTTAATAGAGACGTTCATCAGCACAACACCCGTTCACGCAACAAAATACTGCAAATACAACCAAATTCGGTACAAGATCTCTAAAATACATGGCATTTTCCGAATTTAATTTGTTACCTGACGTGTTTAAGATCCCTGTATCTAACTATCGAAACAGGACCTCTATTTTGAAGAAACATTATTTTAATAAGTATTTTGAATGATACCTTTTCTACTTGCATCGATATAATATATGGTTTTGCTGTTACTGTAATAATTCACTTTATTATTTCTTTAGGTTTTATGTTTTCATTGGATTGGTTCTGTTTTTTGTATATATTGTGTTTATTTTGTGATCTAAGCGATGTCTGTGCGTATTAGAATAAAATGAATATATGTTTTTTATTTGTCCCTAAATGAGTTTATTGTAAAAACTCCTAGGGATCATTAGATTAAAAAAAAAAGAAAAATCTTTAACTTTTTATTATGTAATGTTTATTTTTTATAAAATAAAAATAAATAAAAAACACTCTACAGTATGCGTTTCAGAAGCTTTCGTTCGACTCTTTAGCTGTTTAAAATAATTATTCTTCTTCTCCTTTCACCACGTTCGCTCTTATGAGCCTGAATGAATTTAGCCTTGACTTTAACTTTAACTTTTTTTTATGTAACCGACCCTTAATGAGTTATTGAATATTCTTCTATATATCTTCTATATATCTTATTGATGTGTCTTCGAATTGCATGTTAAGATACTGTTTTTTGTAGTAAAGTAGCCATTAACCAATAAATTGAGTTTCTATATTTCATTTCACTACCGAAAACGATAGAAAAAACGCGTTTAAATAAAAAAAAAGCTCTTGGGAAAGGGAGGCTTCAAATCGTGCTGTCACGAATATTCTAGGCAACAAACAGTTAGAGGTTGAAAGTATTAGGATAAAGATATTCAAAAAGGTATTAGTTGCCGAGGAATCATAAGAATTCACGTTTATTTATAAAGTTAGAAGAAAAAGCGTGATTAAGGCTGTACCTGGGACCAGCGTTTTCAAAATTATATTCCAGATTTATCGACAGTCACAAAGCTTCGAAAAAATCTTTCACAATACTTAAAAAAAAAATATTTCGAAAAATGTCGACAGTTTATTAAAATGCATGAATTCCGTTTTTGAGAAATAAGTAACAAGCCCTTATTTTTGGTAGTTTATTCTTTTTCAAATTAATAAACAAATCAAATTAAATTAAAAGGATAACGTGGAGACATGGCTAAAAAGCGTAAGTAATATTGCTCTGTAATAGTTTCTGATGCGATATTTTCAAGAAAAATCACCTTAATTTCATAAATAAACGTTTAATATAAATTCCTCGTAAATGTAACGCAAAATAGAAAATACTGACACACTACATTACATTATTTTTAAGCTAAATGTTTAAACAATACACCGATACCAATCGGCACATCTGTCCAGTTCTGCCCGGGGTGCCAAGCTGCCTGCCGCAGGCTGCACTAAATTAAGGACTGCTGGACACTTATGGGACTGTGTAGAACCATTACATACTACATATAAGTTAACAGAAAGGACAGTGAACGACCTAGAAGCTAATTTTTTATATCTCGACAGAGATAAAGAAGCTTTTTTCTCACTCAGGAATATAAATATTCAAGCATTTACAGGGCTCATGTCATTTGTTGGGGTAAAGTGACCATTTGACGTACTACGACAATTCCCCATTCCGCTTATTAGCGAATATCCACACCAGCAAACATGTTTGATTTTCGTTATATGCTACTTGTTCGAAAATTATTCACGTTCGAGTTAGATACGCAATCTGTACATTGGAACCAGATTTGTGTGCAAGTATTTTTTTTTACATTCTCAGAATTTCGACCTAGAAGTTGTCGTGATAAGCATTCGTAAACAAACATGTCAAAATTGTTGTTGTATTATGGCGAATTTAATGGTGTTTATGTATTTTTTAATTGAATTCGGGTGGGTATGCACCGTGTAACAAAATTCAATGTACAAGCGGGAAACTAGTAAATCTACATCATTTTTGGTCGATTTTTTGGAAAAATACTTTTTAATTAATCCACAGTTTTCGAGAAAATTGAGTGAGATGTTGATTTTTTTTTGATAATTTTTTGCAGATAGTTTTCAAATATCATATATTTAGTCAAATTAATACTATTCATAGAGAAAAACCAAATAAAAAACGGCAATTTTTTACTCAATCGACGATACTTATGAAAGCTTTTATGAGAAGAAAAAAAAAATTAAGCTCAGAATCAAAATTTATATTACACATTCGACTCCAAATTACGATATAGATTATCAATTTGACATTCAACAGAGACGAGAAATTTGGAAGGGAATATGGATATCTAGGCGTTTACAGGGCTTATGACCTGTGACAGAGAGTTTCACAAATGAAGCGTCGCGCCATTTTACTGTATATTGGCAGGTATGGATATCAAATACTAGGTGTAATGGGGAATGTTGTAATACATCAAGTGGCCACTTAACCCAGCCAATGACAGGTCATAAGCCCTGTAAAACGCCTAGATATCCATATTCCCTTCCAAATTTCTCGTCTCTGTTGAGATGTCAAATTGTAATTATTTGTTGAGATGTAATTATTAGCCCGTAATGGGTGAAATCCAGTTTTTGTCTACAAGTATTTTGGACACACTCAAAATGTTGTTTATACGATATAGATTAATCGCCTTTGTCGCCAGATCTTCAGAAGAGACGCTGAGAGCAGCATCTCCTTATGCTATTCATAATAATGCTAAATTATTCGCAATAACTTGCCCGGTACTTGCCTTGTTGACCCGCAATCCGATATTCTTGAGAAATAATAGGTGCCAGGAGAAAACAATACAAACCGGACCTCGTACATTGGTTAAGTTTATACATTGTTGCTGTACCGGAATATAGGGTGAATGCGAACAATTTTTTTTTAAGTTGATTAATATGGCATTTATTTTGTAGAACTCCATGATATCTTATGTTAAAATCAAAAAACGATTTTTTTGGTTCTACGTGATTTGGTTCTACGTGACAGCATATCGCATCAATAATAGTGTAGGCTCGATACTGAAAAATGCAAAAACTAAAATACCATTGTTAAAAAAAAGCGGAATATACAAACTTGAATGTGATACGAGTGACTGTAATTATGTATACATAGGTCAAACAGGTAGATCATTTAACACTCGATATGCAGAACATATTAGGTCATATAAAAACAAAAAAACAGATTCACAATTTGCTAAACATTTATTAGAAAACAAACATATTGTTGAAAATAATAATGCTCCCATTCCGTTACATGTTGAAAACAAAGGTTACCGATTACATTTGTTAGAACAATTAGAAATCAACAAAAGTATGAAAGACCCCAATCTTAATCTAATAAATGAACAAACTAACATTTTCTACTCGCCACTACTAACTATGTTTAAATAAAACTTTGATACCTAGATTTTATATAATTACTATTAAGTTGCTTTTAATTTAGATGTTACAATTCTTTAAATTCTGTAAATTCAGTCTGAAATAATGAATAATATGTACCTATAATATAAAATAACATCTGTGAATTAGCGAAATTCCTTGACTAGTGTGAGTAGGTAAAGCAATAAAATTCACCCAAAAAGAGATTAAAGACCAACTGAAATCAGGAATTTAGTAAAAATCCACAGATGTTCCTTTCCCTATTCTTAAAAACTGTAACTAATAAGCTAATATTGTATAAGATAAGATGTAAATGTTTCAACGCCACAGTTTGATAATGCCCTTACAAGGCGAAGCAATTGTCACTAACTTGATAATAAAATCACGTAGAACCAAAAAAAATCGTCTTTTGATTTTAAATAATAAGAGTTTTTTTTTTCTTTCTTGTTACTGATGCTATTGCTATGCTTTTTAACTTACAAACAGCTTTTTTAACAACATTTTGAATGTATACAAATACTTGTAGACAAATTACTGGATTAAACCCATGCTGGGCTGATATCAGATATTATTAATATCCCTCTAAACGCCTAGATAACCCACATTCGTTTCCAGAGTTTCTCTGTCTCTGTTGGGATATCAATAATGACTTTTTTATCGTTCATGCTTATATTTTTCCTAATTAATATTATGTTATCTTATAAACGAATGTGTGGTAAAACTATGTATAATAGGTGCACAAATGTCGAAATTAGAGCAGAATGCAAGGCTGAGATAAGCATTATCGACAAAATTAAGAAAGGTCTTTTACGGTGGTTCGGTCATGTAGAGCGCGAATGGATGATGAAAGAACGGCTAAAAAAATACATGATGCGACTGTGTCTGGATGTAGAAGCCGCGGAAGGCCGAGAAAGACATGGCATGATCAATAAAAAACAATTGCTTGAAAGTGGGCATGTAGGAAGTTGGAATAATCGACGTGCGTGCATGATAAGATGTATGAATGTGGAGGTGGTAAGAGAAGTATGCAAGACAGAGTGCTGTGGCGTTTCTATCCTCTCTGCCTATCCCTTCGGGGAAATGGCGTGATATATAATATTTATAGTAGTGTTTAATTTTCTTTACTTTGTTCATTGATTATCATTGTTTCTCCTTGTGCTTATACTTATGTTAAAGCTAATGCTCATGTATTATCTTTAATGCTTATGTTTAACCTTGTATATATATTAACTTTTTGGTTGGTGCTCACGGTTTATGCATAATCATGTTTTTTGGTATTGATATTATTATTAGGTCCTTACATATGAAATTGGCGTTTTGTATGGGAGGAAAATAAAGTTGATTTTTTAAAAATATAATATATTTTATTTAATCAAAGTATGTACCACTGCTATCTATGCACTTTTTGCCAGCTCATAGGTGTTCATCGATCCCTTTACTAAAAAAACCATTCGGACGGGAATCAATAAAATCTTTGAAGTCGGTTTGGACTGCCCCATCGGAGTTGAATTTTTTCCCTTGCAAGAAGTATATCCAAATTTGGAAAAAATCGTAATCTGTTGGGACAAGGTCCGGAGAGTACGGTGGATGTCTTAGACATTCCAATTGAAGCTCTTCTAATTTGGTAGCCGTCTGTTGTGCAGTGTGTGGTCTAGCGTTATCATGAAGCAGCAGTGGCCTAGAGCGATTAACCAGCCTCGGTTGTTTAGCAGCTAGCTTTTCCATCATGGTTTGCAGTTGCTGACAATAGACATCTGCCGTAATTGTCTGGCCAGATTTAAGAAAGCTGTAGTGAACGACATCAGCACTAATCCACCAAACGCTCACAAGTAACTTTTTTAGAGTCAATTTTTGCTTGGGGCATGGTTTGGCTGGTTCAGCAGGGTTCAGCCATTGCGATGAGCGCTTCCGATTATCATACAGAATCCACTTTTCATCACAGGTAATGATGATTCGATTCAAAATCCCTTCATTATTGTGCCCAGTTGAGTAATGTAACGCAGCAGTCAACGCGCGTTTGTTGATTTGCTTCATTTAATTCGTGAGGTACCCACCTTTCAAGCTTTTTCACCTTCCCAATTTGCTTCAAGTAGATTAAAACAGTTTTATCACTAACACCGCAGCCTGCAGCTAACTCGGACGTGGTTTGCGATGGATCCGCTTCCACAACAGTCTTCAATTCTTCATTATCAACTTTGGTCTCCGGCCATCCACGGGGCTTGTTCTGCAGGTCGAAATTTCCAGAACGAAAACGTTGGAACCAAAAACGCACTGTGTTTTCTTTTGCGGCACCGTCGCCATACACATCATTAATCCTTCGAGCCGTTTCTGCAGCACTTAAATAACGCGATATTTCAAGTTTTCCATTTTGTAAACTGAGTGACGCAAAGAAAAAAAAACAATTGAGGAAAAAAACAAATGAATTATAATTTTCAAAACACAAATACTTGAGTAAATGGCTGTATAAATTTGAATTTGGAATTCTTGTAAGGACGTAATATTTGTTTTGTAAAAGCTCCCGGAGTGTGGATAAATAAATAAATAACTTTTTTCCGAAGGTCTGTTTGTATTTATTAAAATGCTTTCCTCTACTAAACTTTAATTTTCAAAATCGTCCAATACATAAATAAGTACCTATTAAATACATAAATAAAAATTAAATCAAAATCAACAAAGTAATTCGATAATTAACGTGCAAGAAGCGATAACATAAACTTGTAAATTCTTTGAACACAGAACCCCCAAGCTAAAACGTTGCGTAGGATTGAACGACTAGGCTACATGCCCACTGTGAACTGGAAACACATGTCGCAGACTGCAGTAAAATAGACGCCAATTGCAATAAATTAAATAAAAATAATACGTTACGAAAGCTTAAGCAGAAAAATTTAACCAGCGCGAAATTATTCGCGACTTAATCTACAAAATAAGTGAAATATCATGAGAGTTATTACCATATAAAAATTTTATAATGACATTTTTTTCGAATTTAAAAAATCATATTTTCCAAAAAATTCAGTGTTAATTATTAAGTTTTACATAAAACATTTTTCAGTGTTCAGAGATTCGAAGATCAGTTGCACGAAATTAATGATTGAGGTTCATCGACCCTTTGAGCTACAAATATAGTAAAAGCCAAAACTCATTTAGGCTAAAATGACGTGTTTTTTTTGAATTTTGTTTATATGCATTATTTGTTGTAGGCTCATTAATTATGGTATTTTGTACGGAAATTTATACTACTGCATTATATTTTTTAATATTGGGAATGAGATTGGCAATTGCACGTAAAAAATAATACCTAGACACAGGTTTGGAATGCGGCATTAAAATGAAAATATAAATCATAATCTTCTTTCTCAGCCATATTCATTTCAGTTTAAATAAATTATAGGCTTTTCCTTTTTTGTCTCCATTCATCCCTATCCTTGGTTACCTATGCGTCGCCCCTTTACTCCTGCGACGTTCTTAATGACGTCAAATCATTTTGTTTTATGGCTATAAATTATAATTTATCTGCATTTTTTAAATTTTATACATAGTTTTTTATAATCAACTTATTTATTGGTTTTATTCTCACGTATTTTGTTTATCCATTTTTGGGCGGGTGGTGGCCCAGTGGGTATCGTCGCGGTCTCTGAGTCCTGAGATCGTCGGTTCGAATCCCCACTTCGACACCACTCGATTCCTATTTTCAGGCACAAGCCGCTTAGGCTTTATTGAAAATAGTATTTATAAATTAAATAATGTATAAATATCATAATATTGCATAGATTTCTTTTTCTTTAAAAAAAAAAAACATTTATATGATATACTCGTATATATATTTATTTATTTTGAACATTATTTATTTTATTTTAATTATTTATATCAGAAGTAAAAATGTTACAGGTAAACCCAACGTATTCTTAATACGACAATTGATATACGAAAATAAGACAAATTGTAGAAATAAAATAGCAAATATGATTAAAATTCGATATATATGAACCTGCAAAAGACTCCTAAAACTATTTTATGTGGCTTTGAGGTTGAGTAATATACCTACTTAATGATCAAGAAAAAAAAAATTACTTTGCACTAATTCAATCAATCACTGAATATGCCATAGTTGCTTGGGGTGGTGAATATGTGTTTATTTTCTAAATAAAGCCATCATAAAAATAATAAAAGAAATATGTACATAAGTAATTACAGCTAAGAAAGTGCTTTCCTAAAGGAAGATCCACTGCCGTGAAATATGTTGACATCCGAGATGATGCGATTAAGTAGCAAGATTGCTCTATGATTAGACTAACTATTAATTGCAATGCATTCCTAACTGGGATACCTTTGCCGAGAAAGCCATTTCGCATATCAATTTTTTTTCTTTGTGACCTAAAAAAAATTTTAAAATACAAATCAATGAATAATACAAACCTAACATATTCACAATTTAGTATAGTTAATGTATATTCAATGTAAACACTATTTTTATTTTATTTTAAATTACAAAACAGTATTTCAGAGTCAACAATAGTTAGAATCACTTAAACAAAAAAATTAATTTGGGTTGATAGCTTAGCAATTTTCTCAACAGATGTCACTAATGAGAAATATCTCATCAAAAAGTGAAACGACGCCGACGTGTGATATTAATAGATGTTCCGAAATTTGTCATGTATGGTTATCAGCTATCAGATGGCGGAATGGGAAATGTTGTAAAAAAAAATTTACGTCAAGTGGCCACTTAACCCAGCTTATGAAGGTCAATAAGCCCTATAAACGCCTATATAATCCACATTCGTTTCCAGAGTTGTTCTGTCTCTGTTAGGATATCAATAATATTTAAAATTATTTATCAAAGCCACCATCTTAGCTAACTAGTTTCTTACGTACATAATATAATATATACGTAGTAAATACATGACAATAAGTTGCGATCTGTCTTTGTAGTGCGTCTGGTATTTCGATTTTATCTTCCGCTATATTACACAAAGGAAAGGAAAGGGCTATTGTTTTTATAGTTTTCACTTAAGACAGAATGTATTAATGTATTATTATAGTTTTCAACAGGTGTATAAGTTGCTATAAATGTTGCAATATTTGCTCATACAAGTCTAGTATTAAAGCGATTGTTTGATTGTGCAATCTAAAACAACTGTGTCATGATTAAAAGGTTGTAAATGTATTCTACATGCATCATGAGATGTGAATTGCACAGAGTTTGTAGTAAAAAAGGGGTTCAGCAAATGTTATTTGATCGTTTCGTATTAAAAAGGATTTTTTGCTAAAATGCTTAACATTTTTATTAATGGATGGCGGAAAAGTCATGCCATTAACTGCGTAAAAACATAAAAGTATCGATAAATATATGGCAGACATGGATATCAAGTACTAGATGGAATAGGGGATGTTGTGGTACAGCAAGTACCCAAAAACCTAGCCAATGACGGGTTTAAAGCCCTGTAAGTGCCAACATATTCATGTTTCACATCCTATCAAACTGCTCGTCTCTGTTCAGATATCGATTGTGAAAAATGAAAATTTAGAAACGAAACAAGTAAACAATTCTGGTTTTAAGTACTAGAACTCATTTTAACCAAGTAAGATAGATAAATAGTACAATTTTCTTATGGCAACAATGTGCATATAACATTATAAATATGCAATAATCACACACAACCTGTATAGTTGTATAGGACGGAAAACATCCCTAAGTACACACTGCACATTGCACTCTATAGCGAAACTAATTACTTGTATGATGATACAGTTCGAGCGGATGAAACGCCGTAATAACGCTTGAAAAGGTGTGTTTAAATGCGCCACCGGATTTCTCTGTAGGTAATAGATATCTTACAAGGAAAAAGGCAGAGAATTCTTGCATGCAGGATTAGGGTGACGGGAGGTATTATTGTGATATAGGTAATTTGGTGATAAGTCCTTATGTGTAGTGTGATTGCACTACAACTTCAACATACTGTTTTTAATTGAACTAATTGGTATTTTAGTAACGTAAATATCAACATTATTAAAACTAATTATTTAGATACAACCTTTATATTTTTTAATTATAACGAGTCTGCGTCATATCAAATTTCCTTGTTCAACGGATGTTACGTTTTCACATGATTTTCTAAGAAAATATTCCATAGTAAATAAGCGGCGGAAAAAATATAGTTTCCTGTGAAGGCTGTGTTCAAAGCATGACAACAAGTCCTTATGGAGTACCATAGTTGAGTACCGGGTGATAAGAAAAATTGAGAAAGTAAAAAAAATATAAAATAGTAATAAGAACGATGGCCGGCATATCTATTAAAATTATGCGGGGAATAGAGGAATAGAAAATAAAACTAAGTTGAAAGACAAATAGGATACCAAAACCTCCTCTACAAGCTTAGGTATGATACATAATTTTTTCGTAGCTTAAATTTTGCACTCGGAAATTTATTGGGCCAGAATTAATTTTAAGTCATGTAGATGTACTGCGCCCTTGAGGTGCTTTTCATAAAAATAGTACTTAATAAATTATCCAATTATTATTATTATTACTATTAAGATATTCAAGATAACGATTTAAAATTTGAAATGATTATTTATTTGGCATAATCGATAAAAACATTATCAAATTTTAATGAAAATAAGCGCTCAAAATTATAAATTGAAAACATTAATTTACACTTACAAGTTAAGAAAAACATAAAAATTTAATTCAAAATAAATATGTAGTGTCTTCTTAAATTTACGAGAGTAATTAAAGAGATTTTATTCTTGAGGCTCAGAAGCTTGGCTTGGCGGTTCGTGGAGTTTATAAATATATATGCAGAGTACCCTACTTCTCATCACATCATTATTCTATATCCGCTTCCTATGTGGAGCTTATGGATTCCACAAACTGTCTCCAAGCCAAGCGATCAGCCGCCAGTTCTCATGTATCCTTCCAAGTCAGGTTCACGTCCTCTAGTTTTGATGCAAACTGCCGACAGATTGTCAACAATGGACGTCTGGGACTACTGCTACTTTTCCTTATCCACACTTACTGCGCAGTAATTTTAAAAAATAAGTGTAAAAAATACAATCAGTTAACTTGTTTTGAATTATACTGTATTTCATGTGTTGTCGAGCATGTTTTGTGGCATGTTAGTAGATATGTAATTTAATAGGACGAGCAGGATACAATAATAAGCGCAGCTTCCTGTCAATTGTAGAGAACATGTGATTCTATTGATCTCTACAGGTATCCTTAAGCGAGCTTAAAGCGCCATGTTCAAAACGGCGTCACATATGTAATAAGTAAAAATATTGTAGAAAAAAAGATAAAGATAAAAAAATAAAAAATTATATCACCACGTACATTGTATGTTTGTATGTTTGACCGTATTTTTTATCTCACTGGCAATCTTAAATTTTATATTTTATTTTTTAAATATTAATATAAAACATACATGTATTTTATTCCCAGGAGTTATAAAAACTTATTTTGGGTCCGGTATTATTTACATTTTTAATTACATATTGTGCAATCAAACACGAATAAGTAAGACAATACAAAATTGAAACATTCAATCTTAATCCTATACATTATAACTATCATTGAAAAATATATTAAATTATTAAAAATATATTAATGTTGTGTATATTTAAAAAAAGTGTATGTCTGTTGGCTGTCCATAAACAAATAAAAACAAACAAATAAAAACAAATAAAAACAAATACAAATCTTTAAGGGCTCTACTATGTATTGATTGATTTATTTTGACTTCATGGGGTAGTTTATTATATTGGGATCGAGAAATGTTCATTAGGGATTTTTTGCCGAATTTTGTGTATCGAAATTTTGGAATGTGGAGGTTTTTTGAATTACGTGTATTGTGACCATGAAGCTCAGAGTTAAAATTGCGGTTTACATTGTTGAAAAATTCGGTAGAGTTGTGCTGAGCTGAAAAAAAGACTTAATAGTCTTTAAACAGTCTAGGGAAAGGTTGGGGCTTTCATTGTATATTTGCTTAATGCGCTCTAAAAGATTTTTTTTAGTTTCTCGCAAGAAACACGTGTATTTAGGTAGGTACATTAGCACGCATATATGAATTAAATTTGAATTTTATTATAATATTATCCTATGTAAAATATAAATACGGAAATGTGAATGTTAATGGAGATAATGGTGACAGTATCTTTTAGAAGGCAATAAATAAATAAAATGATTATACACCGTGTCCCACGATGAGACCGCGAAACTCCAGAGGGTGATTATTCATGATATTCTGAGTAAAAAATCTTTATAAAGTTTTTCAAAAAACTCAATTCTAATTTCTTAAAAAAAAATATTAAAATATGAATAAAAATTCACGCGTGTAATACCGTCAAATTTTTTGAACTGGCTCACACCACGTGACCTGCACCAATAAGCGCGAAGAAATCACATATTTTTTTGAAACTTATACTAAAGATTCAGATATGAAATTCGAATTTTGAATGTCCGTACAAGGCGCATCAGAGCGGACCCCCACTCCTCCCCGCCCACCGCCACCCCGCCGCCGCTAGCACTTCAAACAGAAGCCAGTATTACACTCGTCGCTTTTTATAACTACTTTTTTAAAATTAATTATTAGAAATGCCCGGATCAAAAAAATTTATAAGGATTTTTTTCTCAGAATACCATGAACAATCACCCTCCGGAGTTTCGCGGTCTCATCGTTGGACACGGTGTATATAAAATGGAAAATGGCGGTGATCCAGGATTTAGTGGTGTGGCGTTTTATCATCTCTACCTACCCAGTCAGTGTCAAAATATTTAGTATGTTAACTCTGATTATGAAATCAATATTGAATAGAAAATATAACGATTAAAAATGATATTCCATCCGATTTGATGAAAGCCCGTAATAGGTAAAACCCATTGTAAAGGCACTTGTTTAGACGCTGGTTCCATAATTTTTACGTGTCATTGTAATGCAGAGGTAGTTGCTACATAAACGATACTAGCAAGGCAATTCTTTTCATAATATTCTAATACCGAAACAAACCTACTGATTTTCTAAAAACTCTTAAAATTATGTTCTAGAATAATTATTATGTAGACCAAAAGCTTCCGTTCTCATGAAATAATAAAACACGTTTCTATAATTTATTCGTTCTTAGTTTCGTGTAAACAAAAACGCCTGTACAATAAAGCTTTAATCTCCAGCTGCGAGTCCAGAATTAAGGAGTATGGTGTTACACGCGGCTACTGTACATGTCTGCAAGCTCGCATATCACAAGGCTCTACATCCAATCCTCACGCAAAGCCTTGTTTATGGAGGAATTCCAGAAATCACTTGTTTTCGGCGATAATGTCTGCGCTTTTATGGGAAATGCGCGATTGTGCTTTTGTAACAGCTT
This sequence comes from Micrasema minimum, assembly GCA_022494985.1. NCBI lineage: Eukaryota > Metazoa > Arthropoda > Insecta > Trichoptera > Brachycentridae > Micrasema > Micrasema minimum. The sequence continues at coordinate 29,197 of JAGVSP010000360.1, forward strand.
TCAATTAAGAGGATTTCTGTTACTTAGGACAAAAGCTGGTGTTGGTACGTCTTGGTAATAGTATTGTATCTCCAATAGTGTCGTATGAATGAGAGAAAGCGATCTGAAGTTTTCAAGATTTACTAGAACATTTTTTTAACATGATAACGTCTAATAAATCGATGACCCACGAAAAAGCATGATTCATTGTCACGTTCCGCCTGAGCTGAGTGTGCAAGCGAGAGCGCGGAACAAGCGATAGAGACGCACGATCGGCCTAAGCGTTCGGTTTGTGACGCATCTATCTCTCTTTCACTCCATCGGTCGATGCATTCGAGTAGAAGAGAGACAGCAGCAGCACACAAGAATAAAAAACAAATATATGTTAATTTATGGAAAAAATTTTAATTTTCAATTAACTCCTGCTTTGTATTATACAAAATAATGATAATTCAGTAATAATTATTCAATTCAATTCAAAAAGTATGCTTTTTTTTATCAATATTTTCTTATGACGTTAACACGTAAAATTTTTGTCCGTAAACCGACTTTACACACAACCAAAAGTTTTTTTAAAAAGCTTTTTATTCCGTATATTGGCGGGCTTATTGTTAAAAGCAATACCTTCCAACTTACCAGAAACAGGATAGTGTGAGCGGGTCAAAATCTACGAATTCCCTATTTAGAACTTGATAGTTTTGAGATCAAATAGTAATTTAATTCAATAGGGTTCTTCCCGATAGCACGAATATTCTTAAAAACTTAATTAATATTTTAAGTAGGTATATTTTTACAATTCCAACGATATAAAACACAATGATCAAAAATGTTGTTTTCATTTATAAATTTATGTTTTAAAAACACGAAAATACGAATGATTTTTAACGCCCGTTATTGGATAATGACGTCATACCCGTCCACCATGAAAGACGTGAAATTCATTACGAAGTGAGCGCCTATATTGCTGTGATGTCACACCTTTAAAAGCTTGTTCAGTAAATCATCATAAAGTCTTTTCGTCTTTTCAACTAAACACTCACATAATATTTTTATTACAACAACTACTACTTCTAACCTCCCTATCCGTACCCAATAGTGCATAGCGCACTGCATTGGAATACCAAGTGCATTGAATCTTAATACTTGTTATATATATTTTATAAGGCATTGAAATTGATTAATTAAATTTGTCTACGTAAGTTTGTCGTCTTCCTGCTTGTAATTAGCGTTCAGAATAGGTTCCAATATCACAGACTAATAACTTAGCCGCGACCATCCAACGTATGCCCGGGACTTGTAGCCCACTGGCTAGTGACTATAAAGTTACTCAGGATAGTCGCGCCGCGATTAATATATGCAAATTAGACGACTCGTTTAGTCGCAAGAGTGACTTTATTTATTGTTAAGTCCTGGAAAGAAAACTTAATTTATTAATATCACGTGTTATAATGGACCAAAGTTACGCAAATGAGTTGCATCTTTGAGAACGTCGATTTATGTGTTATAGGAACATAATTAATTTTAGGAGACGTACCAAGATTAGAAAAAATCGTGCATTGCCCTATACTTTATAATATTGAATCATGGAAGCGGCGCATACCTATATATAATAAAGTCTACTATAAAGTTGTGTTATATTTATAAAGAGTATAATTTTATACACATATTTTTTAATTATATTTTAGTAGAAGGTATTAGAAAACATCCAAGGATATCTCTCAAATTTTCAGCCATTTTCTGTGTTGACTTAAAAGCTTACAATTAATAATTTGAAATAATAAAAAAATCTTAATTTTTGTATTTTTGTTGCATCATTCTGATTAAAATAAATTTATCATAAACATTAGAAAATGTAGCGCCAAAAACTGAATTTTAATTAATTTGAATCTTTCTTGTCATTTCAACCTACGATCGGACTTTATTGTTATAAAAAAAATATCGAAGTTTATTCGGAATAGGGTTCTTTCCGATAGCATGAATATTAGAATTTAAAGAATATTTTTACAATTCCAACGATATAAAACACAGTTATCAAAAATGTTGTTTTCATTTATAAATTGATGTTTTAAAAACACGAAATTACGAGTGACTTTTAACGCCCGTTATTGGCTAATGACGTCATACCCGTCATGAAAGGCGTGAAATTCATGACGAAGTGAGCGCCCAAATGGAGGATTTTGCGAGCGATTTGAAAAAGCGCTATTTCAAACCGCGCTAGAAAATTCATATGACATCGTAAAAATTAAAAAAAAAATCCCTTGATACTGTTATTTTTCAATCAATTTTTTTAAATAAAAAATAAAAAATCAGAAAGAGCCCAATTATAATAAAATTCAGACTTTTATTTGCTATTAAGTTGAAACTTTTAAACGCAATAACACATCATAAAATACGACACAGAGGAAAACTTTTGTTATTACGCTAAGGTTCCAAATACAAAAATCAAACATAACGCAGCATATTCTCAGTTATTAATGCATTAAGGTCCACGGTATCTACAATAGATTTAAGGATAGAGGCTTTCATGTTACGTTGTAGGCTGTTGAATTGTCCGTAGGTCGATAATGAATTGAGAAGCAAGTAATTTCTGTCTGCACAATGCTCGTGTTAAGTGGTAATAGGGGAATACTTCGGTTTGTATTCCACAGGAGTAACATCGATAGTAAAGATAGGTGCACTGGAAAGGTGCAAAGTTGTAATTTAATTAGATAGGTAATAAAGTACTTGATTATTGCAAGATTTATTATTACAAAACCTACGTAAACAATATGCATAACCTGTTTGGCTCTCGCGACATGGATTTATTGAGGAATTAAAGGGGTTCGTTGAGTTTAAATACTAGTAAATTAAAAATAAAAATGCTGCTTTTGAGCATTTTTTATTATTACTAACTTAAAAACATCTGATAGCAAAAAAACTTATGGTTGTCTGTAAAGTCGGTTTACGGACGATATTTTTACGTGATAACGTCATAAGAAAACATTGATGAAAAATAGCATACTTTTATGAATTGAATCGAATTATTATTACTGAATTATCATTATTTTGTAAATTATTATTTTTTTCCATAAATTAACATTTATTTGTTTTTTATTCTTGTGTGCTGCTGCTGTCTCCCTTCTACTCGGACGCATCGGCCGATGGAGTGGAAGAGAGATAGATGCGTCACATACCGAACGCTTACGCCGATCGTGCTATCTATCGCTTGTTCCGCGCTCTCGCTTGCACACTCGGCTCAGGTGGAACGTGACAATGAGTCATGCTTTTTTGTGTGTGCAGCCGGCATTCATCGATTTATTAGACGTTATCACGTCAAAATATTATATTTAGCAAACGAACCTACTAACTACCTACCATAATCATGGGATATTTTGAAAATGTGATTCTACTCTTCTACTATTACTACTCTACCACAAATGGTGCATAGGACACATATTTAACATGTAGGCAAGTAGTGGCGATGTGACACACTTATGAACATATTACAAACGTCTGAAAGGATTTTCTTTTAAGCATTTCAACCTTGGTGTACAAAATTGAATTTTATGATAAAATAATATTCACAACACGTACATGAAAAGTCATTATAATTGACATGCGTGTATAATTATGAATGTGTAAGAATAGAAATAAGTTTGTCAGGGCAGAATGGTGTGGCGTTCTATCCTCTCTGTCTACCACTAAGGGAAAATGACGCGAATGTTAGTTAATTAGCCGATGTTCACAAATCTGGATTTATGGATCTCCTTCACAAAACAACGTTTTTGAATAAGTAATAACAAATATTATTGATATCCCAACAGAGACAGAGAAACTCTGGAAGCGAATGTGGGTTATCTAAGCGTTTACAGGGCTTATGACCTGTCATTGGCTGGATTAAGTGGCCACTTGATGTACTACAACATTCCCCATTCCGCCCATCATCTGATAACCAAATATAAATATGACAAATTTTGGAACCGCTTTATATTGAACTCGTCTACGTCGTTCCGCATTACCGAAATTTTCTATGCTGGTGTCATCTGTTGAGAAGATTGTAAAGCATTTTTTTTTTCGCAATCATATTTATTAGTGTAGGTAAGGCTCTACCGAGCTTCATTACTTACTAGAAGACGCCTGAAGATGTCTCTCCATTTTTTTTTGCTTTATATTTTTAACCAGTAAATCTTTTTAACAACATTTTGAATGTATACAAATACCTGTAGACAAATTAATGGATTTCAATTATATCTGATATCAGCCCAGCATGGGTATAATCCAGGAATTTGTCTACAAGTATTTGTATACATTTTAAATGTTGTTAAAAAGTAATAACAATTTTATGAATATTCATAACAATAATCAATGCATATCTTGAAACGTGAGACAGCCGATCACGAAAAATCAATATTTTTAACGACAGCCATTAACACCGAAATAAAATAAATAAAAATCAGCTGAGGAACATAAACAAAAATTAATGAAGTGTTGAAATTACGACCGCATTGACCAGTGTCAATTACACACATTTAAATACTTAAAACATTTAACTAAGTAATAAATTAATAGCCATTAATATTCTTAGGATATTTCAAACACACTGCATGCACGAGAAGCAATTTGCATGATTTAAAAACAATTACATTTTAATTACACAGCATTTAATAGACAGAAACTCTATCATAACATAGATCATAGCGAATATTTTATAATTACTGGGATGGCTTTCATGCTGACTTGTTTATATGACAGAGATATGGTTTTAACGTGTATTTGGTGCCACAAGAGCAATAAATATTTAGCGATTTGGTTCAGATTAAGGCGTTCTAATTAAGTGAAATCAAGTATAAGAATGATTGAGTCATGCCCAGTAACTTTTTTCAATTAAAATTTGAATAATTCAATGACTTTTCAACAATAAAAAATAATTGCTATTTTGTCATTTTTTTTAAATAAATTTTTGGGGTTTACCTACATCAAATTAGTTACTTTGTTTTTGCATAAATTTAATACCTCCTAACCAACTGTTTTTTTATTAGCCGCTTTAATATAACGAACCAAATGCTGTTCATATTTCCTATCCTCTGTTTTTTTTAAATATATAATAGAATTAGATAATAAGTGGTGTTATGCAATTAACTTGAATCGGGTTGTGGTCTAGTGGTAGATTCGGGGATTCAGGATTAGAATCTCTAGGTTCGAATCCAACTCCAACACAACTTGCTTCCTGCTTTCTGGCACAGTTATTTCCGACTATTTGCAAGCAGCCCGAAATTGAAATAATTTTATTTTTAAAATATTTAAAAATAAAAAAAACTCTTAGAAGAGAAATTTTGTATGGATTCGCCCCTTTTGGTGAATTCTTGTTCGAATTCTAATTAATTAAAATTAAAATTATTTCAAATAAAACTACTTTGTTTTTTAACTAGTTTCGGATAGCAAGTCTATCCATCATCAGGTGCGCTTATGAACTTATATAAACAACATTAATTTAAATTGCTGTAAAACAAAACAATTAAAGGTAAGTAAAATATTCAATATATGTACCTAAAAACAGTATGTAAGGTTTCGCATGGCCTGAAAACATCCCAATGTTGTGGTTGCGAGGATAAATAATATAAATTTATTTATTTCATATGGTTAGTTGGTTGTTTCTGAAATAAATGAGCAGTTATGCACAGTGTGACTTCCACAGTTCCCGTCGTGGGTACGATTTACAATAGCCACACGTAAGAATTATACGACTCGAGACAAAGGTTGCATTTAACACACTTTTCGTCGCTCAGCGTAATTAATTTGTGCATAAAAAATACAAATCGCAGCATAAAGTTTTATAATTCAGATTTAATGGATATCATATTATTAAAAAATTAAACTCGATTTTTTGTGAAAAAATCCAGATATGTAACAGAATTGTCTCATGTACAAGGGCATCAAAATGTATAAACGATGCCAGAAGATATAAAAAAAAGAACAAAATTTAAAGTTATTTATTTATTTAAGTGTAAAAAAATATTATGTGTCAGAAATATTAGTGTAGATAAGAATAGTTAGGAAAAAAATAAATTAAGTGTAATGAAATAATATTAGTCTATGTAAAATTATATAGTACTAAATAAATACAATAATAAAAATAATAAAAAAGATTTGTGTGCAAGGATTTGGACATACTCAAAACATCGTAATAAGCGATTAGATAGGGATCACGAGTCTGCAGATTTAAAGATGGCTGATGAAAAGGGCGTCAATTCTCTAGTCCCAAAATTTAATAGGCATTTGGTAAAAAAAAGTGGTTTTTCATTTTTCATAGAGAAAATTTGTTATGAAGTGGTGAAGGTGTGTAGTGGTATTTACATGTTGGTTTAGTTGTATTTACCCTGACGAAGAGATGGGTTACGTCTCGAAACCGGTAGACATAGAAAAGTCGGTGAGTCGTTTTATAATTTATTTTTATTCAATTTTTTTCTAACATAATATAATATTAAAATGGTAATGCTTTGAATATTAATAACGAATTCACTCTAATGACACTACAAAAAAAATAATTCTGTAGATAGCAGAAAAAAATATCACTCTGTATACAGCACAAATATGAACACAATACACGATTGTAGTAAGGTTCTCATTGCACCTTGTTGTAATTTATGTGCTAGGCTGTGGTCATTGATCACGTGGGGTCAGACCATTTGAGGGTCACAAGAAATATAAATAAGGACCCCCTGTATAGGAGAATAAATCACAGGAACCTCACATCAGTACGGGGAACACCATGTTTAAACAATTAAAATTAAACGGTCGTCTTCACACGGCGTTTTGTTTATTGTTATTGTTTATTTCAATTTTTCTTTTAGTAATTAGGCGTAAAAAACACGCTAAAAGAAAGAATCGTGTCGATATGAAACATTTATTTCCGTGTGTTTTTCTCATTTTTTTTCTTCATATGTGAACTAACTAACCATCACGCCATTTCCCCGGAGGGGTAGGCTGAGAGGATAGAACGCCATACCACTCTGTCCTGGCATACTTCTCTTAAATAAGCTATCAGCGCAAGTAATTTTAAAATTTAATGCCATAAATTCCTGTTTTATTTGGACCACTAGATTCAACTGTCAAAATATATGAATTTTTATAGTAATACATTGAATTGTATCATACCGATGAATTTATCGATTCCCATTCATGATCGAGCCACTATTCAGCAGCGCAGCTATTAGTTTCTAACATCTCGACAGGTAGTGTATTGTTGTCCGGTTAACTACATAGATATGACGAAGAGATGCACGAAAGTGATAAACAGATAGATAAAGATGGTGTTTGTTTCTTCACCTAACCATTTATAGTAACAGAACTATGGGGTATCACATCAACTATCGGTTAACTCGAGATTTATCGATACTTATTGTTAGCGTATGAAATATGAGAATACCTGTGTATAAAATAATGAAATTACATAACCCTAGAAAGCTAAACTGTTTAAAAGTTTCAAGCTAAGGCATCGTAAATTTATGAAAGTTTTTGACGTGATAACGTCAAACAAATCTATGAACGCCGGCTGTATACACGAAAAAGCATGACTCATTGTCACGTTCCGCCTGAGCCGAGTGTGCAAGCGAGAGCGCGGAACAAGCGATAGAGATCGGCCAAAACGTTCGGTTTGTGAGGCATCTATCTCTCTCCCACTCCGTCGGCCGATGCGTCCGAGTAGAAGGGAGACAGCAGCACCACACAAGCTACAAAGTGAAAGTGAAATTAACGAGTGCAAAAAAATGATAATTTATGTAAAAAATTGTAATTTCAATTAACTCCTGCTTTGTATTTTACAAAATAATGATAATTCAGTAATAATAATTTGATTGGGTTCTTTCCGATTTTTTATTTCACAAAATTGATTGAAAAATTACAATATCAAGGGAAATTTTTTTTTAAATTTTTACGATGTCATATGAATTTTCTAGCGTGGTTTGAAATAGCACTTTTTCAAATCGCTCGCAAAATCCTCAATTTGGCGCGCATGCGGTGTGACGTCACAGCAATATAGGCGCTCACTACGGAATGAATTTCACGCCTTTCATGGTGGACGGGTATGACGTCATTAACCAATAGCGGGCGTTAAAAATCATTCGTATTTTCGTGTTTTTAAAACATCAATTTATAAATGAAAACAACATTTTTGATCATTGTGTTTTATATCGTTGGAATCGTAAAAATATACTTTAAATATTCATAACGTTTTTAAGAATATTTGTGTTATCGGGAAGAACCCTATTCATAAAAGTATGCTATTTTTGATCAATGTTTTCATCACGTAAAATTATCGTCCGTAAACCGACTTTACAGACAACCAAAAGTTTTTTGATTAAATAAAAAATTCTTCTGGATTAAAATTTGAGCTTTGATGAATATAATTAGCACTGAAAACACTTTATTACAAACATGTTCAGTTCATGTCGAATTTGGGAATTTGCAAGTCCTCGACGCAGTCGATGCAGCCCTTTCCTCAATGCTATGCAAATATTGATTTGTTGCAGTGGCACCAATATACCGTTGACGGACGTTCGATGGCAAATCTTACAAATTCAACAACGGAGCAAAATTAAAAACCTGCGATTGTTCGTGGCCAACAATAAGTGATGAGGCGGTTTATGTAAGACATGGAACGGTTTGGGCGTGTCAATTATCACAGGTTGAAAGGAGGAAACTAAACAAAAACAAAATGCGCTCGTAATTTTTACGATAGTTTAACTTTTCAGGGTTAATGCTTAGTAACAGGCAAAGGAAAGCTTTTAATTATGTTAATAAAACTTTGTATAAAACCACTCACCGACTTTTCTGTCTACCGGTTTCGAGACGTAACCCGTCTCTTCGTCAGGACAACAACACTTCACCAACATGCAAATACCACTACACACCTTCACCATAGTAGATTTACAAAAATATAAAATCGACATGCAGATTAGACAAATGCTTCACTACGCCACCACCAAGGGTTAGTGATTTATGAAGCTAATAGTTCAAAAGGATTAACAATTGGAAAGGGTGGAAAGGGGGGGGGGAGGGTAGGGTGACCATTACAATAAAATATCTAATAATGGACTATATTGGAAAGTTACTTGATTATTAATTAATGGGACATTAATTCGATAGAATTCTTTTCCTAATTTTCTTGCATTTTTTAATTTTAATGGGCTTTCCCTGTAACGTTTTTGTAAATCCCTTTTTTAAAAATTATTTTTCAAACGTCCTTCTATTCTTCTTCAACCCCTTTCTCCCATGCTTTCTTTTTATTTAGGTATTTCTTTCTTATATATATATATATATATATATAATAACTTAAGATGTTGCTATTCAAAACCTCGTTATTGGTCACGCAAACTAAATTCCACATAATATGACTGTGTTGGCTTTGTAAAATAATAAATATATTTAAAAAAAAAAAAACTGCTTCCTTTTCCGTTTTGCGTCACACTAAACAAAAAATCGTCAACACACGTCATACTTATTGCTACAATATTAACTAATATTTACATCAATCGTTGACGGTATACATTTTCATGACGCATTACTTGTCAATTGTGTTTTAAATATTAAGGAAATTAATTAAAGTTGTCAGTTCCTACATCTGTGCAAATAATAGTACTATTCTATAATAAAGACATCTATGAATTTTTAAATTAGATAAATTCTATTTTCAAGGCTAGTTAAATTGTAGATATTTATTTACGTGTGAACAATATTTATTGGCGAATCAAAGTATTTTTTTTTTCTAGCTAGAAATTTCATTATTGTATTTGAGTTACGATATTTTTAACACACAAATAAATTACGACATTCAATAACTATTAGGTAAAAATAAAAAATAGCAGGAGAAATCAATGCAATCGTGATTTAAATGTTAATTATAAAATATACTTGGTGTACCATTGAGTGCGGATAAGGGAACGTCTTAGTAGTAGTAGTAGAAAATATAAATAATAATTGTATTTTGTATTGATTTTTAGATAGTAATTATAAGGAATTTTAGAACTTATTAACAAATACCAAGGGGACAAATTTTTAAGTTCGAAAAAAAGGCGCTATTAAATAAAATACAATACACTGAAGTCTCCAATATCCATATAAATAATAAGCTAATGAATTTTATTTAATATTGGTCGAGTAAATTATAAGGGTTTTTACATTGCGTTAAATAAACTTCAATTAATTTGTTTTTTTTTTTATAAACTAGTGTCGCTATTTTATTGAGCATTTCTCGTGATTTCGTATTTTTTATGGGAGTTTCTGAGAAATACCTTAATTTAATGTTTAAAGTAAAACGAAAAATGATGTTATGGTGAAAATTAATATTGAGGTTTATCCTTACAAAAAATTGTAGTAAACAAGTAATCCCCAGTTTTAGGTGTAAGTGTATAAAACGAGACAGAAAATCGCACTTAAAATCGCACGAAAATTGGAAATATTCTATATTTACTATATATTGATTTTTTCCGGTAATTTATTTATTTATTTTATATATATATTTACGGCGCATGCCTTTTACAAAAAAAACACTTTAATTAAAGCGATACATAAATAAAAATATAAATAGAGAATAGTACTGTTGTGCTAAATTGTGACAATATATTTTTTTACATGGGTATAAATAACATATCGAAGTATGCTTCAAAACAAATACACATAATATATTTGAATAAAGTGAAATATATTATCTGTAATAAAAGAATTTATAAGAAAAAAAAATTTTTCAACTCAGATTATATTACATATTACATATGACTTTTGCAAAAATGATGTAGATCCACCAGTTTTCAGGTTGTACTACGAGTTGTGTTTATACTACATAATATAATAAAAAAAAATAAAATATAAATAAAAATAAAAATACCTGTTTATAGTAAAGGAAATAGTAAGAGTTTTTAAAGAAAAGAAATCAAATCACGATCATTATGTTATCACACATCAATCTAAAAACATATTCAAAACACATCGTTTATAAGCTGGTAATCCTATCTCAGTACTCGACAAATTTGAAAATTTATTGCCGACTGTTTGGATTCTATTGAAAATAGAGTTTTGTTGTGCGTTAGTTCGAATATTGTCACAGCGATACGGTATATATTTTGTCTTGTAGTTCTGGTTGGGACGTGATAGTTAATTAAAGACAAAAGTTCAGGGGAATCTAATAAGTTGTGTTCAATTTTAAACAAAAAAAACAATAAATCATTAATTGTTCTCCTATCTTTTAATGTCAGCAATTGTAAATATTTCAATAAAAAATCATAGTCAAGATCTTCAACTGGGATGCCTAGCCTGAAATTGAGTGATCTTAAAAATTTATGCTGAATACGTTCAATAGATTTTATATGTACCTCGTAGCGTTATCATTACTTTAGTTATTTCGTTTTGAAATAAGCCATTATATACAAAATTCCCAGTTCTTCATTTTTCGTTCGCCCACTAAATCTTATTTTATTGCTTTCTTGGCTAATCGGGGAAAATTAATGCCAATCTTTTTTTTTTTATATTCTAACATTATCCCCCGAAGTGCAGTAAATGCAACCTACTCCATACAATCATATTTATATTGACTCGTCTATATGTATTTTTATGATAATCTTAAGTTTATTTAACAATATTATTTTTTAATATCCTTCTATTCTTCCTCATCCCTCTTTTCCCATCCTTTCTTATTACTTAGGCACTATGTATGTGTGTATATATACTTAATTGTTATTATTCAAAACCCGTTATTGGTCATGCAAGCAAATGTTCCAGATCTGTTATTATTACACTTTGTAACGACTGTGTTGGTTTTGTAAATAAATAAATAAAAATAAAAATAAAGTTTCTCAAGAAAACGTCGAAACATATTTTTCAAAATATCAGTGGATTTTCTGAAAACTTTTCAAAAGTCTACAATGACAAACAATCAAGAAAAAAAACATCTGTCAAAATAAAACATGGTACTTAAAGTTTTAAAAACTGGCAACAAGCTTATACAAAAATCGAAAATAGCCATAGAAATTTACAAAAAACACTTTGTAAAATTATGCGTAAGTACGCTTAATGAATTGAAAAAAGTATGTTTTAACACTGACAATGAGCTGCTTGCTAGCAAATATTATATCTGTCAATATTGACATCGCACTTTTGATCGCTTAGTGATAATTTCATGTAAACATATTCGAAAATTTTATAACATGCGTGATTAGGGTAATGTAATGTGTTAAAACAATGATAAATAAATTGTTTACCAGATTAAATAACACTGGTATAGGTAGGTTAATAAAAGTATCTTAAAATATCAAAAATAATTTAATAATGTACTATAATACGGATTCATACAAATGTTAATTTAAATTTGACCTTACTTTATTTTAAAAAAAAAAATTCATAATTTTATATTGTAGGTATTTTTATGAACTTTGCGTTAAAATGTAAAATCTTACACACCATCTATTATATATATTTTCCTTTAGAAAATAACTTCAATGCATTTCTTTTACGGTAAAAAATAAATAGCTGTATTTGAAACGAAAGATTGATAATCTTGCCTTTATGTAATAATTGATTTTACTGCACTTGGTGTGCCAATGCAGTACCCTATGCACCGTTGGGTACGGATAAGGGAAAGTAGTAGTATTAGCAGTATTTTTCGTAAATTATTCATACATACAAAGTGGACATAAAAACAATTTACAGTATTTGGATGTTGTCACTCCAATGGCCCTAGGGTACGTGCTGGAGTTTCATAAAGTCACATATAACAATACGTTCATCTTTAATAAAAACAATTTACCTAGGACAATACAAATATTACACCTTTTATGCAATATTTCTATTGAAAAAAATGAAGCATCTGAATATTTTTTATGCCGCTAATTTAATATTTATTACTTTTCCCTTATCCGTGCTTAACTGTGCATAGATTACTGCATTGAAAGTTGCACTAAAGGTCAGATGATCAATTTTACGCTCTCATTCTAGTCCATATAAATATTTCATATAAGCCTCCACAGAAATTGAGCTCGGGACCTCATACATGGTAGCCCAAAGCGCTAACCTCTACACCATGAGGCGGAAATAAGAATTGAAAACCGATGAGTAACATTAAACCATGAATTCATTTGAAACATGACGTCATAACAGGTATGCCAATAAACTATACCAAAATACAAATTAATCACCTATTTTGTCAGGAAAAGAACTGGAACATGGCAATATGCTTAGGCATTGAAGACAACATTTTATTATTCTTTTTGAATAATCAATTATTCTGAATATAATTGCATCTACATAATATTTTTACAAAAAGGCCCAAGATATTGTGCTCAATCTCGTTATTCTAATGGCTGTGTGAATTCAATACTGTGATATCATTTAAAAATAAAAAAGTGTTGACAAGATATTATTTATAAAAAACATAATGTTTGTTCTATAATAGGAGTATTTCAGTACATTTTAACTTTAAATTCTAAAATAATAAAACAATTGTTTTTAATTAATTTATGATGTAAAGGGTCAATGCTCTACGACTACTATTTTTCCACTCTACCCATGAAATAGGTGTAACTTAACAACTTAGGGTGCTTTGTATGAGGACTAGTCTATTGCTAAATCCATAGATATGACAAGATATAGAAAAAGAGTCGAAGAGAGAAATTTATACACTAGTAGGTTAAGATAGGTTGGGTTTAATAAAATAATTTTAATCAAATGGCTATTTAAAAGCAATATCCTTTATAATAGGTTATGAAATTTATACAGTAGGTTAATGATAGGTTAGGTTAAATAAAAATAATAGGTTATGAAATTTATACAGTAGGTTAATGATAGGTTAGGTTAAATAAAATAATAGGTTATGAAATTTATACAGTAGGTTAATGATAGGTTAGGTTAAATAAAATATAGGTTATGAAATTTATACAGTAGGTTAATGATAGGTTAGGTTAAATAAAATAATTTAAAATCAAATATATTTTCAAAAGCGAAATGTAACCAAAGGAAGGCGTGTCCAACCAATCACAGCTTACACCTACACACCTACACATTCTACAAATCATAGAGTAAAAGTATTTTGAAATTTTGACAGCTGCACCCCAAGTTGTTAAGTTACACCATGAAATATTTTTTACCTAAACCAAAATTATAAGAGGTTAAAAACTATTATTTATGCTGGTAAAAAATATAAAATTTTTATTCCACCAATCTTTTTGGTATACTAGTAAATTTCCTGTCCGCCTAGTAGCATAGTGGTAGCGCATTTGGCTACCGTGCATAAGGGCTCGTGTTCGATTCCCGTGATTTTCATATTGATATTTCATTTGTGATACCTTGGACTGGTTCTGAAGCGTTTGACTAATCACCTTACCTTCATGCATGATCAAGATACTCTGCACTTGGTGTATCAATGCAGTGCCTTATGCACTATTGGGAGCGGATAAGGGAAAGTAGTAGTAGTTAAAAGAATATTTTTCTCTTTCTTAATATTTTTTTCATTTGAATTTTGTGGAATCAAAATTAAACAAAACATTTTTCTTATCGTTTTCGGCTAAAATGATTTATAAAGAAATTCAAAGAACATGACGTATCTAGCGTGCAGGGTCCTAATTTATGAAGGTTATCTAAAACATAGTTAAAAAACACAGTTGTATCTTTCTGCCACAGTTCTGCCTAATTCGTGTTTAAATTATTGAAAAAAAACGCTGTACCGTAGGTAACTAGATGTATATTGCCAGCTGTCCAAATATCTACTGAAAAGAATTAGTAAATTTTAGGCAAATTATCGCCATCCCGAGATGATATAAAAGATAAGAGGCTGATATTGAAGACATTAGAAACTCTTAATTTAGTCAGTGTCAACGTGCAGTCATTAAATCTTCCCAATATGTTGTTCAGGTTGTTTTTGATCATGGCCTTGGTCTGTGTGGTTGTAAATGTAAGTTGAATTGAAATTAATTAGCATATATAATTAACGCTGTGCCCTCTGTACCTTTAGATGCGGATAAGGGAAAGTACTAGTAGAAATTAAAGCGAATGTGTCGTTACGTGTGATGGATTCTATTGTATTTGCTTTGAGCCCACTAAACGGGACAGAAAACTGTTCGTTTTATCAGTTTGAAAATTGTCCCGTGTAAAACGAAAATTGTATAGAATATTGAATGGCCCAGGCAACGTTTGGCCGATCTGACATTCAATGCTTTTTTTATGTAAACGTTTGAGTAGATATTGGTATATTGAATGCTTTAAAAAACGTGAAAATCAAATAACATATAGACATTATTAGCTATTTCAATTTCCTATGTGCAAACATACGATGATAACTTTCGATCGCACTTTATTTAGCGTGTCTTTTGACAGACTGTATAGTATTCTGAACAAGAAACCGTACAGTTTTCTGTCCCGTATTTAGTGTGCTAAAGTCATGGAACAGAAGATTTACACTTGGACATGACCAGATTTTTCACCAAAAAATACATATTTTTATGAACGATATAATAACAGATGTAAAGAAGCTTTTGTAGAAGGGAATCTGGATTTGGGCATGTGAGCGTTTTACAGGGCTTATAACCTGTCATTGGCGTGGCATTAAGAGAATGCGATCCCACGTGACCACGGCTGTTTCCCTATAAAATCGTAGCCCTTGATATTATTCCAGTAATGTAGCTCCAGAACTAAATTTTTTTTTACTTTATTTAGATGTCGACAAGAAGAGTGTTTGCGTCGTCATATTTTTTAAATATTTATTTCTTAAAGGAGATAAATAAAACATAAGAAAATAAGACAATACAAACATGCTATCCAAAACGTATGAAAAAAATCATCGGCCTTGTGTTAAATCCCATGTTTCGAGAAAATTGAATAAGAAATGTTTTTTTTTAAATATTGTTTTGCAAATTATAATCAAAGATAATTACTAAGTCAAATTAATACTTTCTATAAAGAAAACACATCTAAAAACCACATTATATTAAAAATTTGTGCAATTATATTTAATCTGCAGTAAGTATGCGTTTATGAGAAGAAAAAAAAAATTTTTTTTCAACTCAGATTCAAAAGTCATATTTCACATTCGACTCCAAATATGGTGTAAATTCAAAATAAGTGTTGTACTACGAGTTTTGTTACTTTATGTATAAAAGTCAAGTGCCATCATACCGCGATTCTTTTATATTTATTATTTTTACTGTTTTTCAGGCTGGTATCTTTGACGCTGCTAAGACTCTGGCAGAAACTGGAATTTCACAATCCACCGACTTCCTGAAAAACAGCATGAACAAGACCACAGGACTATTGGGCGCCATATTTTAATGAAGGTAATAACCTCTTTTTTAAAATATTAAATTAAAGAGGACCATATTATTGTATTTATTATTAATTAATATTAATAATAAATATAATCAGTTTATGCCAGCTCAGTTGGGAGAGTAGTGCAATCCGCAACCCGGCCATATATAAAAAACAAAAAATTACATACAAGATATCGACGCGCGTTGATACGAGGCCAAAACCTTTAATGGGTTCAGTTTATTTATAATGTTTTGTAATATAATTTATAACTGGTCTTTTAAATAAATGCATAAATAAAAGCGCGAGTTTTCAGAAATGCTGATTTTAAAATAAAATAGTTTTAACCTGAAAAGTAGCATTACAAACATGTTTAAATTATTCTTGTAGCTTTAAATAATAAACAGATTTTTATCTATAGAAACAATGAATTATACACAGTGTTACGAAACTCGATGTACAAGCGGGAGACCAGTGAATCTACTTTATATTTGGAGTCAATTTTGTAGATTTTTAAAATTTTATTTGACCCATTTTTTCCAGAAAATTGATTAAGAAACAAATTTTGTATTCAATTTTTTTTTTTGCAAATTGTTATCAAATATCGCATGTAAGGTAAGTCTAAATAATCTTCATGAAGAACACAAACTAAAAAAACACATTTTAATAAAAATGTACGCAATTTCACTTAATCTGTGGTACTAATGAATGCTTTTATGAGAAGAAAAAAAAAATTTTTTTTCAACCTTTAATTCAAAAGTCATATAACATTTTTGACTCCAAATAAGATATAAATTTACCATTCTTCGGATTGATCTACGAGTTTTGTTACACCATGTATTTTGTTATTATTGAAATAGGATTACAATTTCAAATTTTAAATTACAAACTCATTCGCGGTTTTGGCATTGGACCGACGCGATGCGACGATAAAATAACATAAAAATATCTTATTATAAAATCTTCTGAAGCTCACTTCATACGGGACAGAAAACTGTACAGATTCTTGTGCAGTTTGCAAACTGTCCCGTATCAAGCGAAAACTGTTTGGAATATTGAATGGTGTGACGTTTGGCTGACCGGTGCGACAGTTTTAATGTTTTTTAATTGTAAACGTTTAAGTAGATATTGATATACTTACAGAATACGCAGACAAAAATGTATAAAAACGTTTAAGTAGATATTGATATATTGAACACTTTTTATGTAAAAAATTTAACAATTTTAACAGATTATTATAACAGAGTAAACATTCGATAAAAACTAAGGAAATCTTTTGATAGAAAATTTTCTTCAGAAACTGTACGGTTTTTTGTCCCGTACAAAGTGGTTGGACGGAAGATATTGCTTAAAAGCAATAAGCCCGCCCTTGTACTTTTGAGATGTAATTGTACATGATGTTTTAAATAAATAAATAAGTGCGCTTTAGTAAAGTTTACTTGTACTAAATTAAATTTAAGTATGAATTATAATAATTATTAACGAATTTATTTTCTTAAGTAGTAATTTTCTTTTTGCAGATTATAAACGATGACCAAAGCCACAACGCATCAGACACGAAAGTAGAGAACAAGGACGTACTACAATAAATAATAATTATTTAAAACAAAGTTCAAAAAACGAATAAATTATTTTTTAAATAAAACCAAACGTTTATAAGTTATGTAAATATATTATGAGTTATTAAATAAATGATTTTTATTATTGTAACTATCCTCGCAGGACACCTTCATAGTTTTAGGGGGGCTGCACTATTTTTTTTATTTATTTAACCACCTTAACGAGCCAGGAGGCCTCGTAAAATAAAAAAATTACTTCAAATATTCGTCTTGATGTAGAAGTCGAAGAAAACCGAGAAATATATGCCATGACCAAATACAACAACAAAGTGAAAGTGATCGAAATAATCGGTGTGCGAGCATGAGAAGATGTATGAATGTGGAGGAAGCAAGGGAAGAGTGCCAGAACAGAGTAGTGTGGTGTTCTATTCTCTCTGTCTACCTTTCGGGGAAATGGCGCGATTGTTAGTAAGTTAGTTTTCCTAGGCTAGAGAAAAATCACTTTTGATATTGTCCCTCCGGGCAAGTGAGCGATCGGCCCCCTCCGCCCACGCTCACTTCCCTGCCTACTCCTACCACAGTTCTCACCGGGAATTGAACCCGTATCGTGAGTTCAGCGTCTTAGCCACTAGGCTATGGAGACCGCTAACCCTTAATGTTTCTTTTCAGCAGCTAATGTAGCGATGCCGCGATGGTCGAATCCGATTCCATAGACCAAAAAATGTAGCGATGCGTCTCAGCAGAAAAATGGGCCGTACAAAAACCTTTGATTAGAAATTATCATGACTACTATGTTATTATGTTAGTTTTTTTTTAATATGAAGATGGGTATCATTTTTAGGGTTTAAAGGCGTCCTGATTTCGAGTTTGACGTTTATTTTTAAAATAAAATAAAATGAAGATGGGTATCGTTTTATGTGTTGTAGTGGTAGGGGTGGTAATCACCCACATGCCCCACAGGTGCACAGTTTACACCCGCGCTGTGCAAGCGGGTACCCTGCAAGGCGCTGGACCCTCCATGTTGATCTCTATAGTAAAAGTACACGCGAGTGTTGCATTACTTCATTGGAGTACCTGAACGGGGACTCTACTCAACTGGCGAGGGAAAAAAAAAGACAAGACAAAATAACAAAGTTGTGAACAATACAGTCAATTCCCAAAATTATACCAGAATGCAATCATAACTTAAACATTATTATTAAACTGGCTGAATTTTCAATAACTTCTTTTTTTCAATTTTCAATCTTGTCATCACTTCCACTGTGTGCTTATTAATGGACTTCTTCTTATGTCCTAACTGAGATTAGGCAGCATCAAATACTCACAGCTCGTGGAATCGCACAAGATCTTTAAAATAAGTCTATCTACTTCATCAAATTTCTTGAGCTGACGTAAAAATCCAATTGCAGCTTAAAAAAAATATTAATGTAATAAATGATAATCCATGACACATTTTGATTTATTTGCCCAAAAATTGATTTGCAGTTCAGTAGTTCAATTCGATTTCAACCTGTTTTGTGCCAATGTCTAGTCGTCCTACATGGATGTAAATCCTGGGACCTCACAAATGCTTTAATGCGCTTAGAAAACCAGTATTTGAAAAACATTTTGGAAATTCTTCTTCTTCTCAGTCCCTTTCTCTTGACAGAGCAGTTGAGGTCGCAGTAGTAGGGGAGAAGCATGCCGCCAGAATTCGGATCCATCCATTTCTATCTTCAGCGCTTTGGAAGCCTCCTGGAGAGAGACGTCCGTCGCTTTATTATTTTTATTATTACGGATAATTTATACAGCGCCGTTTTCGTATAAATATACCTCAAGGGCGCTTCAAATATTGAATTTAACGGCTCGGGAAATTTAAAGTGAGTAAAAACTCAATTTCTAACTAGAAAATACCATTATCAAAATTAATCAGAAGATTTAGAGAACATATAGGTCTTAAGTTTCTTTCGAAACATCACTTCACTCTCACAGTTGCGCACTTCTGGTGGGAGAGCATTCCAAGCCACAGGGCCCGTAACCGCAAAAGCGCGCTCTCCAAATTTTGTGCGCTGATTACGGATCGGTACTAAAACCCTGCCTATAGCTCTAGATGTAGCTGATCGAAGTGTTAGACGTCTTTCAGCTACATAGTTTATCTGGAATGCAAAGCTCTTTTAAATACTCTGGATCGGCATCATGCATGGCTTTGTACATTAGCCAACAGAGTTTGTATTCTACCCTTTGTGGAAAGCGCAGCCAGTGCAGTTTTGTGGTCGAACTTAGAAATACCGAAAATAAGTCTAGCTGCAGCGTTCAATACTGATTGCAGGCGAGTCATTTTACTCATTGGTAGTCCGGCGTATATACCGTTACAATAATCGACTCGAGACACTAGTCTAATCTATTCAATCCAGGTTCCTTCCACGGAATCAAGACCCTTCGACCAATCTCTGCACTCATAATTTTTCGATAGTATCCGCAGTATCTAGTCACTTTGTGAACAAAGTACCCGAGTTGCACGGTGGAGGATAATAGGCATTATATTATTTGAATCATAACTTAGCTAAGGATTGGAAACAGTCCCAGCAACCAGTAACTGAAACCGTGAAGGAGCAGCATTAGACGTAGCTTGCCAATGTCCTGAAGGACGTCAAAAATAATATTTCAGATGTTTTCGCAGAAGCTAAGGACGCGTGGTCAACATGGTAAGAGGCGATAACGTTAACTGGTTAACCCTAGAGAGATAACCTTATTTTATGGTGCTGAAAAGATAAACTAGCGTCTAAGAGGCGCACAATATTTAAAAACTATTTATTCAATAAATAAAATAAAATATTTTAAAATCTTAATGAATTTTCATATTATTAATAAGTAAATAAAACATAAATGTTTACTATTTTTTTTTTTCATTTTTAGGATATTAAAAACCCTTTACAAAAAGTAACAAAAACCAGCAGTCTTCTGTATTAAGGTATTTATGCCACATTTAGTACCACAGTTTTGTTGCTATGACGGTATGCATCGTCATAGCAACAAAACGGTGGTACTTACCGAGCAGAAGCGACCGTCACTCGGCAGAGATGACCAACGACTGAGTTGGTTTGGCAACACAAGCTTAGAAAAAGACAGCGATATATTTGTTTCGCGGGCGCCTCTGAGGCGCACGTTATCTTTCTAGGGTTAATGTGATATACATAGGCTCCAAGTAGGACCAAATGTGGTAAAATATAACTAAGACTCGTTTATTGTTTTTTGCATACTGGTTAGCGTCTTGGATAGCCAAACTATGTAGAGCTGTCTCCATTCCTACTGAATCTTGAACCATGCTTTAAATTAATGATAAAAAATTACATTAAACATACCTGTCGCGTTCTACCAAAGGTTAATTAATTTTTCGTTTAGAATTCAACATGAGGTCATACTAAAGCTGTTTTCATAAGTTTATATATTTACATTGTCTTTAATATTTTCGAAATAGGTTAGTTTGAGTACTAAGTACGTAGTTACATGTTTGTTTATAATTTTGGCATATCAGCTGCGCAAACAAATATTTAGATTTTTGAACCATGACTTAACGATTGCAGTTTTTGCTCAATATAAAAAGAACCGCGAGCGGCTTGAGAACCATTGCTCTAGCAATTGAAGTGAAGTGACTAACAGAAAAAATTACAATGTACTTCTTCCGATTCTTCACCGTTTTTGCCCTATTCTTGGCTCTTGCCCATGTAAGTTTTATCACTTTCTGATTACTAAATACGAATATAATTTACTAAATACGACGTAACATGTATCTCTGGAAATCTCGATTTGTGCAGAATTCTAAAATTATTGCTGTTTTAAACTATAGTTTATAATAATAGTGCTCTTCGTGTACCTACACAATATTGTACGAGTACCAATACAACACGATGTTACAAGCATAATTTAAAACACAATGTCAAGATGCTACAAGCGAACATTTAATGATATCAAATAAGGGGTAGTAATAATATTTTATTCAGCTGAATAGCAGACTGATCATCTTGCCTTCATATAATGAGTTATCGAGATTTCACTACACTTGATGCACCAATGCAATGCCCTATGCACCATTGGGTGCGGATACAGGAGAGTAGTAGTATTGGTAATAACTGAGGTTTATCTACGAAGGATTGTTTTTCAATAGGTTTCTTCCCCCGATAGCACGAATATTCTAAAAAATGTTATAAATATTTCAAGTATATTTTTACAATTCCAACAATTTAAAACACAATGATCAAAAATGTTGTTTTCATTTATAAATTTATGTTTTAAAAACACGAAAATACGAATGATTTTTAACGCCCGTTATTGGTTAGTGGCGTCATACCCGTCCACCATGAAAGGCGTGAAATTCTACGAAGTGAGCGCCTATATTGCTGTGACGTCACACCGCATGCGCGCCAAATGAAGGATTTTGCGAGCGATTTGAAAAAACGCTATTTCAAACCGCGCTAAAAAATTCATATGACATCGTCAATTTTTTGAAAAAATTCCCTTGATATTGTAATTTTTCGAATCAAATTTTTTGAATAAAAAATGAAAATCGGGAAGAACCTAATTGAGAAAGTGTTCGCAACAAAAACGTTCATATTTCCATCTAAAATTCTGCATTTTCTTTTTTTCAATTTTTTTTTTTAAATTTACATTTATATGAATGGAAATGAAGAGGCTTGTTTCAAGCTAGTGAATGTGGATGTTCTAACCATTGGCTAACAAGACGGGAAACGCTGTAATACGTCTAGTGGGTACTAATCTAGCCAATGACAGATTACGCTTGTCTGTTGTCACGCTTAAATATCAAAATTTCCGACCTAGAAAAAAAATACTGTATGCCTGTTATGAGGAACGATATCACGTGACTCATGGCCTCTTCTCCGTAAAATCGTTATTCTCGATTTCTCCCTGGAATTTTGCACTAGAGCAATGATTTTTTTATACGTTTTGGATATCAACCAGAAGCGTGTTTGTTTTGTCTAATTTTTATAGTAATTTTTTTTTATTAACAAATAATTTATACGCGGCTAAAATCAAGATGATGCAAATACGCGGCTACATTCAAGGAAGAAAATCAAGGACTACGATAGTATGCAAAGAAACTTTTAATGCCACGCCAATGACAGGTTATAAGCCCTGTAAAAACGCTCACATGCCCAAATCCACATTCCTATCTATAAAAGCTTTTTTATAATATGTATTATTATTTCGTTTGTAAAAATAGGTACCTAATTTTTTTGATGAAATTATATTATTTGCTTTTCTGATTCGACCTTATCGGAATTTGGTATAAAGGTGAAACTGAGTACAAAAGTATCAAAAACACATTTTACCTATTTAAGCAGATGTTTTTATTATCATCCGTTGTTCTTCATTTCAACAATGCTTACGGAATAACACTAGCATATTTCATCACAAGTACATTTAATATTTACTCAATACTAATATGACATACATAATATGACAGTGTAAAGACACGGCTAGTTGTTTGTGAGTGTACTTTTGGGAAACAAGTACATACATATATTCACAAAAGTTATTTATTGCTTGTCACGATTGGATTGGTCTGAAATTTAAAACAAATATAATTTTTTTTTTTAATTACTTGTAGTTTGTTATCATTTTTCAAAAACATAGCACTCCTAAAATAAAAGTATCACAACTCAAATTATTTATTTTTTCAGGAACGCATTTTGAGTTTTTTTTTGATCAAATTATGTCCTGTGACATTTTTTATTTTTTTATTTCTGCATTGATTATTGTAAGCGTGGGTACCTCAGATATATTTTTTAATACCTTTTAAACATCCTTCATTCATCCTCTTCCTAATCCCTTTCCTTCCTTCCTCTTTTCCATTTTTCGATGTCATATTTCAGTATATTGTCCTTGTACTATAAATAATTATCTCTAAAATAACTACGAGTTGGTTGTTGTAAGCTCGCCCTTGTACCCTTGCTATGTAATTGTTTATGTAGTTTTAAATAAATAAACAAATACATTTTGCACTTCACCAAAGATTATAACTTCCAGTTAAGAAAGATGAAAGTATAAGAAATAGCCTTAAGAACATTTCCTATAAAGAAACTTGAAGAGGTACAATGCTGTAATCCTAAAGCAACCGTTATTACAGTTATTTTTTTATGTATCTAGTTATTATTGAATTTATTTTATTTAAATTTTAAATTGGTTTGAATTATATTTTAATTCCATTTTCATTTCATTTTTTATTGATTTATTAGTTTTTTCAATATGGTTTAATTTGTGTTTATTCGGCGGCCGATCACTTGGCCTAGGGCAGTTTGTGGATTCCATATGCTCCACATAGGGATCAGATATGGTATGATGATGATGATGATACATTTTTATTAAGTTTTTATGGTCTCCGATACGTATTTCCTTACTTATAAAACTTTTTTTTCAACATTCATGCTTTCAGTAAAAAGCAACAATAAAAAGAAAATTTCTAAATTGTCAACATAAAATATACGATTGTTTGTAATATCCTATGTTATTAATATTATAATTTTATTATGTTCAGGCAACCATTATTGATGACGCAACTGCTGCCCTAACCAAAGCAGGAGAAGCCATCAAGGCTGGACTCCCCAAAATCCCTGGATTCCCATAATCTGTAGTTATAGGTAAGAAAAAAAACAAAACATTAAAAAAAAAATCTATACAATCTTACGATATTTGCACACATTGAAACTGGAAAATATTATTTTCTATAGAGCCTAATGATTGTGTAGGGATTTCGCTTTCAAAAACGGCTGTTTTACCCAATGTTAATAACGATTTTTACCTCAAAATCCACGTGGTTAAAATTTTTTATTAACAGTTGAAAATTTTATCCGTTTTTTTCTATTTAGCTTAAACTCTATAATACAAGTAGCTTTTGAAATTTATTTGATATTATGTCGTTTTTAGTATGTAACGGAAAGCAACCCCTTACAATAGCACACATTTTATTCTAAATGAAAAGGAAAAGTCAACGTATTCTATCATTTACATTGAAATAATTATGTATAAAATGTGAAATCTGTTATTGGCCTCATTATCAGCCAGTTAAATTGTATATTTATATTATTTTTGTTCATGGCTGTTGATTTCCAATAAATAAATAACATAAATTTGTTAGCAAGAAAAAAAAATGATGATTTTTAAAATGTATATAGCTCAATATAATTAACTATATGTCTATTAGTAGATTAATTCCAAGGAAATGCAAAATTTATATGTTTTTAATGTATTTTCGACATTACTTTG
The DNA here is from genome assembly GCA_022494985.1 of Micrasema minimum. Lineage (NCBI taxonomy): Eukaryota > Metazoa > Arthropoda > Insecta > Trichoptera > Brachycentridae > Micrasema > Micrasema minimum. The sequence continues at coordinate 54,258 of JAGVSP010000360.1, forward strand.
CACGCATATAATTTTTATTATGTAACTACCCATCAAAACGAGGGTAAAATTCCAAATTTTTATAAATCTAAATCTAATAAATTTTCTTTCGACCAAAAAAAGTTATCGTTTCCATAATTCAAAGATCATATTTAACACTGGGTAAGGTTCAGAATATAAGAAAATAACTAACTAACCATCACGCGATTCCTCCAAAGGGGTAGGCAGTGAAGATAGAATGCCATACCACTCTATTCTGGCGCACTTCCCTCGCTTCCTCTACATTCATACACACACGCCAATCATTCCGACTTTTAGCATGTCCACTTAAACTGACGTTTAATAACAGTTTTTTTTTCTTTTCAGAAACATAGTGACCTGACTGTTTTGGACCCCTGAATGATAATACTTATATTTTTATAAATCTTTTATTAGCAAGTATGATTTTACAATAAAAGTTGCAATCAAATGATGATTTATTAAAACCCATTAGTCGTTAAGCAAAGACAACAAAAGAGGGGTCCTTAACTCCAGTAAACGACAGATCATAATCTCTGTATTTATATTCCTTTTAAAAGATTTCCTTGAGGTCTTGTCTTTTTTGAGGTGTCGATATAAATCTGAATGGATTTTTGTGCATTTTTTTGGAAATTTATCTTGTTTTTTAAAATACTTAACGAGTCCTTATATATCCCTACAGATATGATTCTTTCGAATTCAGGAATATGTATATTTGAGCGTTTACAACGCTTATAACTTGTCATTGGCTGGGTTAAGTGGGCACTTTATGTAATACAACATTTCCCATTCTGTTTATTATTAGTTTTCAAGGTAATCTCTGCATGAAGCATTTAGTTCACTAAAATTAAGTGTCCTGTATAGTGCTACTTTGATTTAATTGTGTACACGAATCAAGAAAATTTGTAGAAAAGTTTTCAAACCGGATTTGCTTCAGATAGAGGTATATCGGTTTAAAAATGTATGATATATATTTTTGTAAATATCTCAACGTGTTTTTACATGCAACACGATGATTTATTTGACAACATTATTAAAGCATCACACAAGTTTACAAAATCGACAGAGACGTGAATATTGGAGAAATGGGAAATGTTACAATACTAAAAATGGCCACTTAAACCAGACGATGACAAATTACAAGCCCTGTAAACACTTAAATATCCATATTTCTCACATTTCGATAGAATTCTAACTTCTGTTCTCTTCTTTGAGATATCAAATGTTTATTTTATTTATTTTATCATATACAATTTTAAAACAATGCTGTCCAGATAAACTGTGGTTCCAACAGTTTTGTCATAAGGTGCAAAAAAAAATAATATAATAACATAGCAGTATATACTGGAATTAAAAAAATAGCAAATTTAATCATTGAACGATTGAAAGACAAACATAAAGTAAATTTATAATAAAAAAAAAAAAAAAATATTATTATAAAATCAATATAAATTTTGAAAGGATAATTGTTTTTTATTAGGTCCTTACATATGAAATTGGCGTTTTTCCGTACTGGCAACTTTGATCTCAAATATCTTCTCTTTGGTTAAAAATTACAAATTCAAATTTATACAGCTATTTACTCAAGTATTTGTGTTTTGAAAATTATTGCTCATTTGTTTTTTCCTCAATTGTTTTTTTTATTTGCGTCACTCAGTTTACAAAATGGAAAACTTGAAATATCGCGTTATTTACTAGTACGAGTTCCACCGTGGCACCAGTGCTGCAGAAACGGCTCGAAGGATTAATGATGTGTATGGCGACGGTGCCACAAAAGAAAATACAATGCGTTTTTGGTTCCAACGTTTTCGTTCTGGAAATTTCGAACTGAAGAACAAGCCCCGTCGACGGCCGGAAACCAAAGTTGATAATGAAGAATTGAAGGCTATTGTGGAAGCGGATCCATCGCAAACCACGTCCGAGTTAGCTGCAGGCTGCGGTGTTAGTGATCAAACTGTTTTAATCCACTTGAAGCAAATTGGGAAGGTGAAAAAGCTTGAAAGGTGGGTGCCTCACGAATTGAGTGAAGCAAATCATGATAACGCTAGACCACACACTGCACAACAGACGGCTACCAAATTAGAAGAGCTTCAATAGGAATGTCTAAGACATCCACCGTACTCTCCGGACCTTGCCCCAACAGATTGCTATTTTTTTCGAAATTTGGATAACTTCTTGCAAGGGAAAAAATTCAACTCCGATGGGGCAGTCCAAACCGACTTCAAAGATTTTATTGATTCCCGTCCCAATGGTTATTTTAGTAAAGGGATCGATGAATTACCTATGAGATGGCAAAAGTGCATAGATAGCAATGGTACATACTTTGATTAAATAAATATATAATATTTAAAAAAAATCAACTTTATGTTCCTCCCATACAAAACGCCAATTTCATATGTAAGGACCTAATATTAACCTTTATCTAACTGTCAGTCAAGTAAGGTTACTTAGTTGAGTATGTAGGTATTCTTCAGGAAATTGCCGCTCAACAACTAATGGAATGCATTTACCGGGTTATTTTTCACTTATTTTGCTAGGAAGCGAGTTTGTTAAGAAAATTGTTCCGTTTCCTGTTTAAGAAACAAGGGGGATGATTGACAGCTCCGTGAATAGGGGTAGTTTTAGAATCAATATTTCTGAAAATGTCTGTACTCTCCGAGAGAATTTTTATCGGGTATGTATTCGAGAACATTAATTTGAATGTGATTTCCATATTAAAAAATATTTCATGTGTGATACCTTGGATTGGCACTGAAGCGTAAGACTGATCACCCTGCCTTCATGTAACAAATAATCAAGATTCACCTCACCCGGTATATCAATTATATATCCTATGCATCATTAGGTGCGGATATGGGAGAGTAGTTGTAAAAGGTATTCTGACAATTCGTCGGCAGTTTGCGTCAGAGCTGCGTGATGTGGACCTGACTTGGGAGGATACACGGAAACTGGTGGCCGATAGCTTGGCTTGGACATAGGACACTGTGGAATGGCACTGAAGCGTAAGACTTATCATTTAGCCTTCATGTAATAAAGAAGTACCGATGCAGTTCTCTATTCACCAGACAAGGGAAAGCAGTAGTTGTAATTAAAATTCAATTGTTTGCATTTTTAATTTATGCTTAAATTTAACTGAAAGACTATCTTCTCTTGTACGTATTCTTTCAGTTGAAAAACAAAACAAGATTAAAACAAGTTTGGAATAAAGAGAAAACAATAAGATTCTGTACAAGACTGGACTGCGGTCATTAAGAGTAGTTAACCCAAACATTGTATCTCCTTAACCTTTGCATTGGTTCAGGATGCGTTCAACTGCAGGAGCAATGAGTAGCAAAGGGTTAAAAATATTATAGAAATAAAATTTAGCAGTAGGTATTAAATGAATATGAAGTAAAAGTAAGTAAAGAGTTTAAGAGAGTAAAAAAATTCACAACTGACATTTTTTGTATACCCACGAACAGGTTTGGAGGTTTTTGTTTATTTTTAAAATGTATTTTCAATTTATATATTTTTTTGGTAAACAAAAATTTTCTCAATAAAAAATAAAACATATATATATATATTATCTGAAACGTTTGACTGATCATCTAGCCTTCATCTAAAAAATTATAATTATTCACTACACTTGGTGTACCAATGCAGTGCCCCGTTCACCACTGTGCACTGTGGTGTAAAAAAAAAATTACAAGCAAATTTGATAAAATATGTCCTAATATAAACACTGGATTATTTTGTGCAAATAGAAAAACCTTGAACACAATTATTTAATATTACTTGCAATATATTTTTATAGCCTAGCCTTAAATAAAGACACTTTTTTTTCTTTTTTATCTCTTCTCGTATTTCTTCAAACTTTTTCACTGCTCAGTGCATTAATGAATTTTGTGACATAGATTTTTTACGAAACGTCAGTCTATTTTTATTTCGGGTTTCATGGCCATGTTGATTTTGATTAATATATAATGTTTTTGTCAACTCTCTTGAGGAATACCCGTTTGTTTTTTTTAAATACAAAAGGACATATCAAATGACAAATTTAAAAAAAAGGTAGTATATGATAAAAAATCCCTATTTTTGGATTTTTCATTTTTGCGGGATAGCAGTAATTTGAAATAATTAGTAATTAAAGAGCAAGTTCTAGATAATCAGTCAGTTGACACATCTATTTTTTTCTTCTAAAATGCCAATCTATCAATATTTTTCCATAATTTTCGCCATAACTAACATAACAATATGCACGTATATATAAACAGATTTAAAAAACAGGGAATAATAGTAAGTATAATCTAAAAATTAGAGCACTCGTCGCATGGAACAAGTTAACATTGTGAATGAAATCGAATATAATCTAGGTTCTAGGCAAAACAAATAATTAAAATGCCATATTAAAACGTTTTTTAAGAGAGATTTAAAAATAATACATAGGTACTACTTGGTACCTAATTAAAAAACTTGTAGTATAATTTTTTTATTAACTAATCATGCCTGTTTTACAAGGTTCAGGTTCTCGTCGACAGTTTACGTCAGAAATACGAGACGTAGACCTGACTTGGGAGGACGTAGGAGGGAACTAGCGGCCAATCGTTTGGGAGGCAGCTTATGGAATCCATATGCCCCACACATAGGAGCGAGCATGAAATGATGATGATAAAAATAAAAATTAAATTTTCTGAGCATTCAAGGGTTAAACGCGATGAAATCAGCCCGAAAGCGCACACTAATTAAGCACTTAACACAACTTACGGATTGTATGCCCACCGTTCATATCTAGATGTGCAGTACGGACGATTTTCCTTTGCCAACACTGAATAAAATCAGCATGTTAGATCATTATCGACCGTGATTAATTCTTTGCTTTCGACCAGGTGATTCATATGACCCCTTATTTTTTTTGTTTATTTACTTTCGGCGGTTTAATTTTTTTTTCGTAATTACATTCTTGAGAAATGTTTTCAGGAATGTTTGGTTAACCAAATGTGTAGGTACCAACCTAGTGATGAAATCAATACGAATAAGTAGTAGTTGTACCAACATTCACAAGAAATTTCTTAAAATTAGTCAGCTTTTTGTTGTCTCTTGAGATGTCGACTCCCAACTGTCCCTCCATCTTTTTGCAGGTCGTCCAGAAACCCGAAGGCCAGGTAAGCAGTAATGCATCACGGATCTAGCTATACTATAATCATCATTCCTCAACATGAGCAAGCCATTTTTTTTTTGTTCTTCTTCATCTGCCAACATCTTTGACATCGCAAGTTACAAGAATTTAGGAGTTCCCAATCCTGTCCCACTGAGTTTTCCCCGGATATATATCTCAGAATCCTTACCTCCAATACTCCCAACATAGATTTCGTCTTTCGTTATTTATTTATAATTGATTTTCTTAGTCTTAGTTTCAAGTGGTGTGGCGTTCTATCCTCTCTGTCTACCCCTTCTTAAGGGAAATTGAATAAACTAAAGCTTAAATTAAGTTGAATTACGATAATGTCACAGTCATAATTATTTATTTCATCGCTTGGCTTAGAGGCTGTTCGTCAAATCCATATGCTAGTGGTCAGCTTGTGGAGTTTCCATGCATACGTGATACCTAAGACTGCCGCTGAAGCGTTAGACCGATCATCTTGCTTCCATCTAACAAATCCAGATTCACTGCACTTGGTGTAGGTACCAATTATGAATTACGAAGTACTAGTAATTACGTTACAGAAGCGCAAGACTGATCATCCTACCTTCACGTAATAAAATGATCAAGAAACACTGCACTTGGTGTACCAATGCAGTGCCCTATGCACTATCGGGTTCGGATATGGAAAAGTAGTAGTAGTAGTAGTAATTATGTAGGTGCTTAACTAGGTATTGGAATCAATTTTTTAGTAACCGCAAAAATAATTTTAAATCATTTGATAGTATTCTAGGTATGTAAATCTTAATATGGATATGTTTTTATGGGGCATACGTATTTTTTAAAATTGATCATCGTTTTTTCCATTGCAATATTCACAATTTTTCCTCAATAAAGACAGGTGTAGATTTAAAAAAAACTTACATGCTTAGGAATAATAGCGTCTCATCTATTTGCAAGGAATCGACAGAGAAATAAAACTATCGTCGCGTAATTACCTCGCAAATTATTTTATTATTTCCATCTCACGTCGCTCATTATAATGGCCATTAGTGCGAAGGGGACAGAGATGTATGTATGAGCGTGCACGTGTCACCCCTTCGCAAATTGTTTCCATTAAAATAAGGGGCGGATATTATTTTTATTAATGTGCGGACATTTGTACCCGCTGTGTACGGCGAACCGACCATTCTGAGATTCAGGATTTGTGCAAGGAGAATAGGTCCGCCGGATTCAATATAATTTTTTAAAAAAAAGATTATTTATGATTATATTGAAGACACAGACATTGACAGTGATTTAAAAAAAAAAAAAATTGTATGAAAAATACTCACTACTTTTGGTGATTATTATGCTATCAAGCCAGATAACATGCTTCCTGTTTTTTGCATCATACCCCTAAACAAAACAAAAACTTTAAATAGCTGTATGGATTTGGATAATTATTTTTTTAAGATTAAATTTACACTTCATCAATTTATATTACCTCCATAAAGCCAAAATACAATATTTTGGGAGATTTACTAGCTTTTTTCAACAAAGATTTTTTCTTCAAAATTCTTTACAAATACCTTATAAGTAATGAGCAGGGGAGTATTGAAACAAATAATAAATAAATACAATTTGACGTCTCAACAGAGACGAGAAGTTTGGAAGGGAATATGGAGGTCTACATGTATTTGGACACTCTCAAAAATGTTGTTTATAAATAAATAAATAAATATATCAGAAAGGTTTTGTTACTCATTTGTCAAAAAAAAGACTTGTATATTTATGGAATCTGACAAAAAAACAATGGTAGGATTTTTTTCAACAAGGCGCATTACAAATAGTAGGTATAATGCCTGGATGTAGTACTTTTGTGTAAATGTTTCGCTTTTTAAAAATGTCACCGTTTTGGTCTGACTACCTACCAATGTGGAGAGAGAGTCTCACTCCTTTTAGCCGTCTGCGGGATCAAAACAATACTGTTCCAAACCAAAAAGTATTTTAAAAAAAACGTTATTTTAACTCACTGCTCTAACAATTCGTTCGCATTTTTCGTCATTGGAAAAAGTTCAGTTTTTGGAAAAATGTATTGTAGCTGGCGGCCGATCGCTTAAACTAGCTTTTAACGGGACAGTAAACTGTACAGTTTCCTGTGCAGTCTGAAAACTGTCTCGTATAAAACGAAAACTGTATGGTAATTTGTATAGCCGACGCTATGTTTGGCTGATATGACAGTATTTTTTCAAAAATGTAAACGTTTAAGTAGATATTGGTATATTGTACGCTTTTAAAAACGTAAAAAAAGAATAATATATTTACATTATTAGCAATGTATACAATTTTCTGCGAGGAAACAAACTATAATAACTTACAATCGCGTTTAAAAATTACACATATTTAGCTTGTCTTATTACAGACTGCACAGTTTTTTAAACAAGATACTGTACAGTTTTCTGAAAAAAAAACTGTGCAGTTTTGTAGGATTGTGGACAACTGAGGCAATTGTGGAATCCATAAACTATGCCTTCAATTTAAGAGATGGGACGCCTAATCTCGCGAGTCTTACCAAGTCAGGATCTTGTCTCGTAGTTCTTACGTAAACTGCTGATTATATGTTGCAGTAGAGGTTCAGAATGCCGAGAACTTGTGTTGTCAAATAGTTTGAGGAGCTTGGGCGACATCCGCAGTATACGGCCCAAGCCAGCCAAAAATCCTTAGTAATTGTTGCGTTTATAGCCTCACTTTTGTATTCCCCATGAAGTTAAATCATGGCATATACAAAAATTCTTCCGAAGCACCTATGTATTCTGAACATTCAAAAGTCCCACAGAATCTAGTGACGGGCCAAGATAGACGAAAACGGTTTTTTTATCGTTTTATTATACTATACTGTAAATCAACTAATATTCGGGTGAAAAGGGCACTGTATATATGATGTAAGATGATCATCAAGTATCACACATTTAATATTTTAATCTAAAATTTTAACTGTTTCATATTGATTCCCTTGGGAATCGAATCCACAACTTCATGTCTATCGCGCCAACTACTGCACCACGAGGCTGACAAGTTATCCTAACTACTCGAATCTATTTTTATATATCCGGGAACTAGGCGTTATTATTATTCCTGATATAAAATGTTATTATATTTTGTAAAACGTGACATGGAACATTTCATTTCTGACCTATCGTCGTCCTTAACAAATCGCCACCAATACGCGCGTGACAGATGATATCAATTCGGCGGGAAGATTACAGATTTCTGTTTTATCTGCGGAGGATTTCTGTTTTATCTGGCGGGAATTTAAGTTTTAATGGCCGCCCCTCCCGCTCCTCCCCCCCCCGCCAATCCTAATGGCTGCCACTTTGTTCCGTCGTCATGTGAAATTATCCGCATATATTCCTGTTAATTTGACGGGTGAGATATGCCTTTGTTGATTGAATCTGAAATGAATTTGCATACGACTTTCTGTACTCTTAAGAAGAATTTAAAATTTCGAAAGATAAGATTCATTCAGTATATTTGCCATTTTTTGCTGGATTTTTGACTGGTCTAGTATTTTTTTATATTTATTTCAATATATACTCATTTATTTCAATATACACATAATCTAAAAACACAATACATGTCCTACTGAGTTGCCTACTGCAACTCGTCAGTAGGTGCATAAATACATGTTCAATTAAAAATAAAAGTACACAATACATACTCTTGCGCAAAAAAATTGTAAAATACATATGAATAAAAATACAATTCCAAACTCAATATAATACATCGCGCTCTGGCAACTAAGTTCTTAGCACGCGTCTCTCTTTTAAGCTTAAAAAATTTTTTTTTTTTTAATACTTGTTGGTAGCATTTTTGGTATACTGTATTGAAGTGTTCTCTTACCATATTTGTTATTATATTTAGGGAGAACTAAACCTTCCGCACTTGTAAAACGTGTATTGTAAACATGCACCAGTATTTATTGATTCATAAAATTTTCGTAGCAATCAATTTGTAGTATTTAGTAATCATAAAATATTCACACATTGCTTTAAATATAATTTTTTTACTTAAAAAGCGTCAGTTACGTCAACTCGACTCTGAACGTCAGTTTCATTCAAACATAGAAATACAACTCGCGTCAGTTTCGTTTACCCTCGGATATGCAAGAGTCATAGACGTAAGTTACGTCCACATTCGTTCAGGGTCGGTGTTGTCACAACTGAATGCAAACTCTGGTGAACGTTGGTTCCTTCAGAACTTCCAAAATGCAACTCGCTCGACATGGAGCTGCGTCGTGGAGGAGTATGGAGGAGGGGAAAATGTGACTAAATAATCGCCAGGATTGATAATATGGGAAATGACGCAACATTGGTCTGAGCACAATGCCTCAGCCTCGTTTTTCACCTTTTAACTCACTCTCCTTTCCCGTGCCTTTTAAATCACTCAAATTATTTCAAATGATAAATAGGTTAGCGATTAAATTTCTTATGAACGCCTGAAACCAGTAAACCGTAGTGTGTTTTATTTCACATTTTTTTTGCAATTCAATTAAATTCGTTTGAATCAATACTTTTTAACAGTTTAAATGCGATTTGTTCCGGAATATAAAACAATTTTCTGTGAAAATTTCACCCTATGTCCTCCTGCAGTAATCCGCTAATCTTTTTCCTATCCGCTAACAAGGGAGGCCTGGAAATGCTATTGGGCTTATATCCCCTATGTCAGGGGTAGAAAACTTGATTTATTTTAAATTTAGGATATGGAATCAATATGATATTGTGGTTCATTTTCTCAAAACATCAAACGAATAAAAATTTTATAGTGGGAAATTTTTTTCATAAGTTATAAAAATGAATAGTTTTACTACTGCTATTATTACTTTCCGCACTCAATGGTGCGTTGAGCACTGCATTGGTACAAGAAGACAAAATTATCAGTGTCACGTTTCGGCGCCAGTGCAAGGTATCACATATGAACATCACACCTCATCACACCTCCAGCAGACCCTGTCACCAGCTAGCCCTCTCGCCTCCTCCACGTCAGGCCCGCATCTATCAGCTCTCCCGAACACACCCGTAGGATGGTCATCGACGGTCTGCCAGGACGGCGGTATCCTCTTTCTCTTTACTTATCCTCTCCTGCGTTTTAACCACTTCACGTCTTTAGAAATTTGTCTTGTATATTGTGTTGTCCACGTAATTGGTGTTATGTTCTATATGTTCCTTAATTTGAAAATTCTGTTAATAGTACTAAACATAGCACTGTGTGTACAACAATAAAATATAAAATAAATGAATAAATAAATGAAATCATGTGAAAATCACATTTAAAAGTGGTTTCACATTGACTTCCATCGGGAATCGAACCCGCCACGTCATTTATAGTAGTCCGACACGCTACCGCTACACCACAAGGTGGAATAAATATTACTACCTCGTATAATAAATTATGTGTAAAAATCACTGTGAAGTTACCTATATAAAATAAATCAATGTTGTCACTATCAATTTATGTTTCCATCCCCTGGCGTAGACACTGAGAAACCCTATTTACCTCGGAGGTGATTGTGAAAAGTAAAAGGATGTCGGGGGTGTAATTAGGTTGTCGCTACCACACACGTCATACGAACCTGCACTCACCTAACACCTTCACCCCCCCGAACTAGACGCGACTCGGGCAGATTAGCGCCCCTATATAATAACATCACTGATTGTGTTACAAAAATGTGCTACAATATTGCGAAATAAGATTTCTACGGACTATGAGACATTTGAATATAACTACTATTGAATTTACTATTACTTCCCCTTAATTCCACCATGGCGCTTAGAGCACTGCATCGGTACAGCATTGCAGTGTATCTTGATGATATTAATACATGAAGGCAAGATGATCAGTTTTACGTTTTAAGCTTGCGTCCAAGATGTTTTAATCGCATTTTGTATGTGAAAACTACATTTCAATAAGTATTTCACCACCCTTATCGGTAAAGAATATTATAAAACTGCATAACTTATAAAACAAGATATTTTGATATAAACTATTTTAAAAAAAAACAGCTTAACTGCTCAATATTTGAATCTTCCTTCATTGAATAGGTACCTCGAAGTTATTTCCCACGTTCATTTTATGTAAAATGCTAATAATTTTTTTTAACTATGTTTATTTGGTTAAATCAGTAAAAAAATAAAATTCGACGGTCTCCGAAGAGAAGTGGCTAAAACAGTAGACTCACGACACGGAGGTTTCAGGTTTGATTCTCAGTAAGATCGCATAAATGTATAGTGATATTTCTCTTGCCCGAGTGCGATTTTGTTCCTCTCTATTTTCGGGCCTCATCCGTTTGCTTGGTTAAAGAAAATCTTAAAAATGAAATAAAATTATAAATCCGTTCTTTAATATGAAGTTTAGATTCGACATATAAATTCATTTGCAAATAAAATTTCTTAATCTTCTATTATCATATCATATCCGATACTTATGTGGAGCATATGGATTCCACAAACTGCTTTCAAGCCAAGCCGTCGGCCGCCAGCTCCCGTGCCTCTTCCCAAGTCAAGTCCACGTCCCGCAGCTCTGACGTCGGGGAATTGTCAACAGTGGACGTCCAGGACGCCGAGAACCTGATGCCTTGTAAAATAGGCAAGCACGATTAAGGCTTTTGGGAGAAAAAACGAAGATTTTTTTAAAATTCGGTTCGTTTAGGACATTTAGGTTGTATAATATAACAATTTAAATCAAATAATTGTTTTTTCCGTTCCAAGCAACCGATTTTATAAATGCTTTTTGTGTATTTACATTTCAGCTGTTTTGTGCTGCGGGGAAAAGCTAGCAAATAGCAAGCCGGGGATGAAAATTGAAGGAAAAATAAAAAGCTTTTACATTTCATTTTCCCGCCAATGGGAATCCGCGCTAGGTAATTTTCTTCCATTTTCTCAAAACATAAACGCTTCGTTTCTTGACTTCAGAGAAGGAACATTCTATATTTAAAAAATACTAACGTGTCAAGGTGTCTAGTTACCCACTATGTAACTCACTACGTCATCAATAGGCATCTACGTCATCGCTAGACATCTACGTCACATGTTTCGTGTATTGGCCTAAGTGCTGGAGTCTTTAGACGGTGGCATTTGATAATAAATGGTATCATGAAATTAACCCTAGGAAGCGTATATTTTTAGAAAATTTGTATGGAAACACGCCCCTTTATAGTGAATTCGTGTTAGAAGGAAATTAACAAGTTTTTTTTCAAATTTTGGAATATTTTACATTTAAATCGTTTTTTTTGAGTCGCTTTTGTAGAACATTTTTTGTCTGTTTGACTCATAGTTTTCAATATTTTTTTAAAAATAACGTTGGTTGGTATTATATTTAAGGCCGGGCCGCGGTCGTTATGTGGTGGATAATGTATTGGGCTACCACCATGCATGATGTCGCGGTTCGATTCCAGACGGGGTCAACAAGGAATACTTATTTTAATATGGTTATAATATGTGATACCTTGGACTGGCACTGAAGCGTAAGACTGATCACCTTGTGTACTGACGCAGTACCATATTCACCGTTAGGTGGGGATAAGATTTGAGGGCGGAAGGGTATATTAAGGCTCTATTGATTTACGTAGGTACATCAATTGATTTAGTCTTGCTTTACAATAATTGATTATAATATTGTTCGCTAATTGAAGGGCTGTGTTTGAGAAGGAGACAAATGTACAAAGCTGACAAATAACTATTGTGGCAACTAATCACAGTTCGTATTGTGTATTGAATGCGGAGTAATTTGATTGTTGAACTCGGTAGTAATTTGGTTGGAATAGTGTTTCTGTCACATAGCTAGTTTTCTCGAGAGCACGATTCATTGTGGCACAGAGAAATTGATTATTTGTTGAAGGAAAATCGATTGTTTTGTTTAATTGAATAGTTATTTTGATTTGCTTTAAGAAATATTCTCAATAATATCACATTACTAACCATATTTAACTACATCTCAGCAGAGACCTATGGGTGTTCAGTGTTCAGATGGTTTCAGGCGAAGGGTCATCTGTTCAACTGTCGTCGATCCATCACCATAACCACTTTCCATGGGAAATCAATTTTGTTAACAGAAAATCATTCAATGTTTACTCTGCAAGTCACAGAAGATTGTTCCGTGACGGATAAAATATGATACAAATAAATTCACATAACTTATACAATATTACAATAAGGTTATGCCATTGTGGGATTTTTGTTTATTTAAAAAAAATATGTATAATATATGGTACTAATACATGGCGTAAAAAAACTCGTAGTACAACCCGAAAACTGGTAAATCTACATCGTATTTGGAGAGGATTGTGTAATATGACTTTTTAATCTAAGCTTGAAAAAAAAATGTTTTTCTTCTCGCAAAAAAAAAGTTTTTATAAGTATGTCAGATTAAGTAAAATTGCTCAAATTCTTGTTAAAACGCGTTTTGTATTTTTTTAAGGATTGTATTAATTTGACTAAATACATGATATTTGATAACAATTTGCAAAAAACTTTCGAAAAAAAATCAACTTCGTACTCAATTTTTTTGAAAACTAAGGGTCAAATCCAAAAATTATATTCTACGAAATTTACACCAAATTATATTAATATTTATTATTATTTAAATTCACTGGTTTTTTTACCGCTTGTACATCGAGTTTTGTTACACACTGTATTTTTTTTGTGAACAAAACTTTTCATGAAAATAAAAATAAAAAAAAAATATAAAAATTACAATGGTTTTGTTTATTTTAAATGCAAAGCTTTTATTTATTTGATTTTATTAATTTATTTACTATCAAAAACCAAGTAGGTAGTACACTGAAAGCTAGATCGCGCCTAACAAGTTGTCAATCATTTTTCGGCGCGTTTATTCTTTTATTTTTTTTTCTAAACTACTTCTTCATTCTCTTGTCTGCGCTTCCCGTGCATAGGGCACTCACTGCATTGGTAGGTACCTACACCAAGTGAAGTGTAACTAGATTACTTTTTTCATTGAAAGCAAGATGATCGGTATCACGCTCCATGAAAAATTTTAACATGAAAGACCACATTTAAATAAATATTTCACACTGGCCCTGCCGGAAATCGAACCCGTGACCTCATGCATGATAACAACGCGCTACCGCTTCACCAGTAGTAGGACGAAAAAAACTCTTAAAAAATGTGGTAGGTAGGTATATTAATTTCAAATAATGTACATACATCAAATAAAATGATCAAGAAACACTGCACTTGGTATTCCAATGCAGTGCCCTATGCACCATAAGGTTATTAATGAATGAACCATTTACGTTACTTAAACTTCAACTTCCAATAGTTTTTATTGTTTACTCTTCGGAACGTTTTGTTTTATACAGGGTGTAACAAAACTCGATGTACAAGCGGGGAACCAGTGAATCTACATCATATTTGGAGTCGATTTTGAAGAATATTTTTTTTTGGTTTGACCCTTAGTTTTCGAGAAAATTGAGTACGAAGTTGATTTTTTTCGATTTTTTTTTTGCAAATTGTTATTAAATATTATGTATTTACTCAAATTAATACTATCCATAAATAAAACAAAATTAAAAAACACGTTTTAATAAGAATTTGAGCAATTTTACTTCATCTGTCATACTTTTGAAAACTTTTGTAAGAAGAAATCAAATAAAAAGTCCAGATTAAAAAGTCATATTACAAAATCGTCTCTAAATTCGCTGTAGATTCACCAGTTTCCCGCTTGTACATCGAGTTTTGTTACACCCTGTATAATATCGGCACCAACGATATTTCACCAAATAGTTAATATTAGCACTAGTATAACAATGATGTTTGGTGAAGTATAACAACGATCTTTGGTGAAGTATAACAACGATCTTTGGTGAAGTATAACAATGATGTTTGGTGAAGCAGTATTGAAATGGGGATAATGGGCAATCAGTGAAATGCTAACAAACATTACCTACCGAGGATGACGATGGCGATGATTTAGTGAAATTCGTGGTGGGTTGGAGTTATTCATTTCGTGTGAACCGCGCGACCCCAAACGTGGATATATAACATGGGTATTATCAATACTCTGAAGCTAAAGCTTGGTATACACGGGACACGAAAATATGTTTTGTATTATAAATTAGGGAAATTTTGCAGATAAATAATAAAATATTTATGAATCGCATGCACTCTGCCTTGCACTCTGCTCTTTGAGAAATTTAAGCAGAGTGCAAAGGCTGAAAAAAGCATTATCGACAAAATTAAGAAAGGTCTTTTACGATAGTTCGGTCTTGTAGAGCGAATGGATGATGAAAGAACGGCTAAAAAAATATGTGATGCGACTATGCTTGGATGTAGAAATCTAGGGAGACATGGCATGATCAAGTAAAACAAGTGCTTGAAAGTGGGCGTGTAAGAAGTCGGAATGATCGACGTGCGTGCACGAGAAGATGTATGAATGTGGAGAAAGCAAGAAAAGTGTGCCAAGGCAGTGTGATGTGGCGTTCTATCCTCTCATGCCTACCCCTTCGGGGAAATGGCGTGATGGTTAGTTAGTTGAATGGCATTCTTTCTTTTACTTTAGATGGCAGATTTTGGTCGGTGTTTAGTGGTTTATTTGTGCAACAATTTAAAACTGGATAATCAGATAATAAGTCACAACCGCCAAGATGAAAAAATCTATAACTGTATGGTATGGTCTTTCCTTTCAAAAACATCTTATATTTGTGATTAGGTTCGTACTGGCACTGCGATCACAAGAAATGTATGAATATTGCAGTCGTCTTTGATAATTATTGTGTTATTTACTGAATACCGTCATATATACGCGAATGCGTAGATATGATACAGTACTGATCTTTAATACTCCAATTGAATATTCTGTTGTCCCGACTTGGATGATATAACTTGTAAAATTGTGTATTTTTGTTACGAAAATTAAATAAAAATAAATGTGAAGTATAAATGAAAATTTAAAAAAATAACATTTTTCACCTATTATTTATGACTATTTCATTTTACCTCCTTCCTGCTTTCATGTTGTAGTAGTGTAATATACTCGGTAGTTTGTTAAGATACCATTCAAAGAGGTCATGGGTTTAATTCTAAGGTCAGTAGTTTATTTAATTTAGAGACCAAATGTATTTAATCATTTAACAGCCGTTTTTTATACATTTATACCAGTTGCTCTAAGTGATTATATAAATAATGAACTATGTAAATAAATGCATAGAAGTATTTGAAAATAGTTCTTAAGTTCTCCAAAGTTTTACCCTGTAAGTGGTGTATGTTTATTCTTAGATAAAAGATGTTAAAAAAAACATATATTTGTACCCAATTGTGCACCAAGCTTTATAATATATATGTACGTATTAACGATTGATTGTTACAAAAAATGGTGACCCCCATTTGTGAGACGCTCCGGGACTCATTAGTATGCACGGGACGTGCGGCGGATAGAACGGACGTGCGAAACGGGTAGACATATACAACTGGGAAAAGTAAAAAGCGACAACTCCAAAAGCATATCGAATTTTGCTATATTTTCAGCATTCGGGCGACTCTGGTTGGTTTTGGGTGATGGAAACAATGACAAATTTATAATACATAAGCCGAGACAGTGGTAGGGGCAATGAAAGCATTTGTTTGCGTACATAACGTAAAATCATTCGTATTTTTATCACACTAACAATCTCAAAATCGCGGTTTAGCTTGTTGAAAAAATCGGTAGAGTTGGCTGGACTGAAAAAAGACTCGATAGTCTTTAAAGCAGTCTAAAGAAAGAGTGGGGCTTTCATTGTATATTTTCAGCATTATTGACAAAATGAAAAAAAGCGCTTTAACGATGCTTTGGTCATGCGGTGATGGTTTAAATAATATATAGTGCAAGTGTGCCTGGACGTAGAATTTGAAGAAGGCCGAGAAAGACACAACATGATCAAGGACAACAGGTACTTGAAGGTGGATAAGGGTAACGTATCTTACGTGATGCTTGCTATTGCAATGCTTGCTATTTTACAAGGCATCAGGTTCTCGGCGTCCTGGTCGTCTACCGTTGACAATTCGTCGGCAGTTTGCGTCAGAGCTGCGGGACGTGGACTTGACTTGGGAGGATGCACGAGAGCTGGCGGCCGATCGCTTGGCTTGGAGGCAGTTTGTGGATTCCATATAACGCATAACAATAAAAATAAAAATAAAAAGTTATTTCAATATTATACTTGTAGCGTTTTACTTTAGAAGCGTACGGTCCATTAATACGGCCGACCAAAATGTGTGTTCACGATATAAGTAATATATTTGGAGTGCATCTTCCCAACATTAGACATACACGACTTATATGCCATATACAGCAAAGTATTGTTCCACCACTTAATTGATTTTCATACTATTAAAACCATAATTTTTAATATAAGATATATGCATTCCTAATATTTATTCATTACACGAGCTGGGTAAAATGATAATATTGATAGTATCTAGATAAAAATCTTTAAAGGTCTACAATATACGTATGTAAATATTACAGACGTAACAGTTTATTATTATACGTAATATTACAGATGTTACAGATGTAAATATAATGTTATTTAATCCATCTCCTAGCTGAAGTGGACGCGAATTGGACATGTGTTACGCCAATGAGTACCAATGGGCCAGACCTTAACTGGAGGCCTAGAGGTGCAAGGAGACCTGTAGGAAGACCGCTAAGACGATGGAGGGATGACATAAAAAGTGCTGTGGACCAAATGAGGGAGGTCTACATATGTCCAGCAGTGGATGACTTATTATAGCTGTTAGAGAAGAAAAAGTTATTTATTATATTTTACGGTTCTTAATCATGTTCAACTATACACTTTTTTATTTAAATCTTCTTTTACTTTAACTCTACCCACCCTTATTTAATTTGACCCTTTTTTTCTTTTTTTCTCTCAAGCCTGGGTGTGTTGTAATATTATTTATTATTTGTAACTGAAGTATTTCTGGCCTGTCTAGGTAATTTCAAATTTGACATTTATTAGTTAAACTGTGCCCGTATTAAAACCACTTTATGGAACTTTGACATTGTTTATCAACTTTTACTTTACAGTAGGTTCAACTTTAATTATGTATTGGTTTAATTCCTACTCCTTTGATTCAAATTTATTCCTGGTTCAAATAAATCTACAGTTCAAATTTACTCCTTGGTTTAAATTTACCCATGGTTCATTTATCCCTTTAAATTAACCTAAAGTTCCAATTTTCTCCTTCTTCAAATTTACCTCTCACTCTAATTTACACCTGCCTTGCTTCAAATTTAACCATGGTTCAATTTTTATCCCCTCTTTAAATTTACCTCTAATTTATCAAAGAACTGAGAAACTTACAAATTATACAAAACAAAGGAATGAGAACTATTTTAATATGCCATAGACGAACTGGAATTGCCACTATGCTAAAAAAAACTTGAAATGATGACCGTAAAGCAAAAAATAATGTATAATGTACTAATTTTTATTTTTAAAGTTAAAAACACAATGCTCCCCGGATATTTGAACAAAATTTAAGCTTACAACCAAGACAGTCATAACTATGAGACTAGGAATCGAAGAAACTTTCGTCTCCCAAAGTATAGATTAGCGGGAACACAATACAGTTTATTTTATAAAGGACTAAAGGAATACGAAAAATTGCCAGATGAAGTTAAATGTGCGAAGAGTTTTTAAATTTAGTTTAAAAAATGTGTAAAATATATGTTTTAAATAAGTATAGTGTAGTGTAAAATCAAAATAAGTAGTTTATAGTCAAATGTTTAGAAATAATGATATTGTAATTACTAGCTGTATCAAACTGTTTTTTTTTATAGCTAAAAAAAAAGATACAATACAATACAATACCTCTAGTTCAAATTTACCTTTGGCCAACTCTACCTTGGTTCATGTCTCTCCGTTCATCCCTACCTTCTAAAGGTAAGACAAATAAGCGCCGATGCTGCCTTTCCACTGTATAACTTAAGACGCGCGTAATAACGCCGTTAATTGGCTCGGTCATCCCAACACTAAATATCCGACCGAGATAACGTTAAACGCGCGTCGCATGGGCCGGAATAATTATTTCTCATGTTTATAGTTATTTTCTCATATATGTGACACCAACAATGACAGGTTCGGCCCTTTGTAACTTTGAACACTATAAAACTAAATCAAACCATTTTACGGCCTTTTTCATTATTACATATTTATATTTATGCCCGCGGTGGTTTGGCCGATCAAAGGCTTTAAAAGGAAAAAAACTAAAGCTTTATACTTAGTAATTTTTTTCCGCCTTGTTTTTAAAATAAGTTGATAAAAAATAAGTTTGAAAAGTGTCAGACTAGAAAAAAACATAAATAAAAACTAAGTATTTAAAATGTAATATATATCTTTTGCATATAACTTATAAAGTAAACTGAGATTTTGACCCCATTAAGAGCCGACTGAAAGCCCGATATCTTTTTCACTTTGTAAGCGGCAAGAAATTCCTTGTCGAAAAAATAAATGAGACAAAAGAATATCGATCGAAAACAAAAGAAACAAGCTTTTCGAATCGAGGGAATGAAGCTACCAATAGCGATCCAGCGATAATACTGTCTTTTGGTAAAATAAAACGTCGAGTTTATTGTCATTTTAATATCTCTTCTCTTATCCTGCGGTCCTTAATACTGCCCCCATAAGAAAGAGCCGCGTATCTATGTTCTATTTATTTTTAGATCATAATTGTGTGTTCTGTCGTGAGTAATAGGGTTCTTCCCGATAGAATGAATATCCTTGAAAACGTTTTAAATATTAAAAGTATATTTTTACAATTCCAACGATATAAAACACAATGATCAAAAATTTTGTTTTCATTTATAAATTTATGTTTTAAAAACACGAAAATACGAATGATTTTTAACGCCCGTTATTGGCTAATGACGTCATTCCCGTCCATCGTGAAAGGCGTGAAATTCATTCCGTAGTGAGCGCCAATATTGCTGTGACGTCACACCGCATGCGCGCCAAATGGAGGATTTTGCGAGCGATTTGAAAAAGTGCTATTTCAAACCGCGCTAGAAAATTTAAATGACATCGTAAAAATTTTTAAAAAATTCCCTTGATATTGTAATTTTTCAATATTTTTTTTAAAATAAAAAATAAAAAATCGGGAAGAACCCACTTGTAATTATTTTAAGGCCCATAATGAGTCTTTTAAAAAATATATTTTATTGATACTCATGGGAAAACATTGTAATAAATGTATTTAACTAACTAACTAACCATCACGCCATTTCCCCGAAGGGGTAGGCAGAGAGGATAGAATGCCACACCACTCTGCCCTGGCACACTTCTCTCGCTTCCTCCACATTCATACATCTTCTCGTGCACGCACGTCGATTATTCCACATTCTTCCACTTCTTACATGCCCACATTCAAGCACTTGTTTTACTTGATCATGCCATGTTTTCCTCGATTTCTACATCCAGGCACAGTCGCAACATAATTTTTTTTAGCCGTTCTTTTATCATCCATTCGCTCTACATGTCCGAACCATCGTAAAAGACTTTGGTAATTTTGTCGATAATGCTAATCTCAGCCTTGCACTCTGCTCTAATTTCGACATTTGTACACTTATCATACATAGTCTTACCACACATTCGCCTGAGAGATCGCATTTCAACTGCATTCAATCTACTTTATAATAATACGATAAAGCGCAATGAAAGGAAAGATGTAAAAAGCAACGGTAAAATATATTAAAGACTTAAGTGGAATACCGAAAAGGAGACTGTTAAAAAAAAACCCATTAAAAGTGTCTAAACATCATGATAAAGGTACATGTACAATGTACATTGTACATGGTGCAAGACTCGTGAATCTACGTCTTATTTGGAGTTGATTTTTTTTCTGTGAATTTTTGCAAATCGTTGTCAAATAATATAATTTATTTAGTCAAATAAATAGTATCCATAGATAAAACAAAATTACAAAAAAACAATTTTTATGATAATTAGTGGGGTTGTACTTAATCTGATGAACTTATAAAAGCTTTTACGAAAAGAAAAAAAAAATTCAAGCTCAAATTCAAAAGTCATATTACATATTCGACTCAAATATGATGTAGATTCATCGGTTTGCGGGTTTTGTTACTCTATGTATAACTTTGTAAGTATTGTAAAAAAAATAGTAGATTTAATTTATTCTGTCACATAAAATGTTAGATATGCAATGAAAAAAAAAGTTTTTTTTTCGTTGCCAAAAATTTATTTAATTTGATTTGACAAAGAGTTGAGAAATGCATTCAAAATTGCTAGACTAATCCTGAAATTTTGAAATGACATTTTCTTAATTTCGTCAATTTGATACACACGCGTCTCTTCCTTGTGACGCCAGAGTGCTGAGATACCACGAGAGGACACTCCATATCAATTAACAGCCGTTTGAACACTACCGCCATCTGACGTTCATTTTGTAAAGTAAAAAACGTGTTAAAAATGTAAAGAAAATCGATTCGCTAAGAAATCAGAATACAGTGGCGCCAAAAACTGGTTCTTTTTTATAACAGTTCACAAATTGGCCGTAATAATATCATTTTTATTAATTTTTTACCCAGTTTCAAGCCGGTTAATGTAAATTTTAATTAAAACGCATTTTTATGAAATTTTCATAGTGGATTTAAAATGATTTTTACTGTACAAGTAGTTTTGGTCAAAAATTTTATGACCTACAATGAGGTCACGGGTTCGATTCCTGCGAGGTTCATTATGAAATATTTCAATAATGTGGTTTTCAGATAAATGTTTCACGTGTGATATCTTGTGATAGCAAATAATCAAGATTGTTTGTTAGATATTATTGATATCTCAACAGAGACAGAGAAACTCTGGAAACGAATGTGGGTTATCTAGGCGTTTACAGGGCTTATGACCTGTCATTGGCTGGGTTAAGTGGCCACTTGATGTATTACAAACATTCCCCATTCCGCCTATCATCTGACAACCATGTCTACAAGTATTTGTATTCCTTCAAAATGTTGTTAAAAGATTGTTTGTACTTGTACCTATGCACTATGCAGTTCCCTATGCACCATTGACTGTGGATAAGGGAAATCAGTCGAAGTAGTTATTCTGATAAACTAAAGATTTAATTCTTTATCGCCCCTTATTATTATTATTTTATGGATAATTTATATAGCGTCGTCTTCCTTATAAATTCGCCAAGGGCGCTTCCCAAATTAATTAAATATAAACGAGAGGAGTAGAAAATAAAAATTCAAAAGCCTTATTCGCTACCATCACTTCACTCTTGCCAGTTGACTAATCGCAACCGCAAAAGCTGCTCCCCAAATACTAAAAACCTAAACTAGTTTCTTCATAGAAAATTTCGAAGTGTGAGACTATTATGCTAAACATTGTTAATTGTTAAAATTTACAACAAAATTTGTGGAAGCGTGGAGCAAGCTGCAGTTTCTTTAAACAGATTAGAGGCACTGGTCATCCACTGCTGAGATTCTCGAAAATAAGTTAGCTGCCAGTTCACTACTGGACTTGTCCTGACTCTACAGGACGCGTCAGTTTTTATTTATTTGATCATAGTTGTATGTTACAAAAATGAACGAAATTTTTAATTATTACGTTGTAAAGAAGATAGTTTTACTTCGAAAAAAGTTATTATATGAAGTGGACAAATTATAAACTACTTCACTGGTTTTATTGTGATATTTTGATCAGCAGTTGACATGGCTGAGATCCATTTACAAATTGCAATAAATGATTTCTACACACTCCTATACAGCTTCTGACATATCTTTCATAGCAAATCAAGACTCAAGTATTGGATCAAATCATCTAGTTTGGTAGTCGTCACTCTACATAATCTATTACTCTATGTTATTTAAGAAATAGAAACACCGCTATTTATGACATATCTTTTATCATGAAAAATAAATGTAAGTTAAGCTCAAATTCAAAAGTCATATTACATATTCGACTCCAAATATGATGTAGATTCATCGGTTTTCGGGTTTTGTTACTCCATGTATAACTTTGTACCTATTGTAAAAAAATGGTAAATTTAATTTATTCTGTGATATAAAATGTTAGGTATGCAATAAAAAAAAGGTTTTTTTTCGTTGCCAAAAATTAATTTTATTTTATTTGACAAAGAGTTGAGAAATGCATTCAAAATTGCTACACTAATCCTGAAATTTTGAAATGACATTTTCTTAACTTCGTCAATTTGATACACACGCGTCTCTTTCTTATGACGGCAGAGTGCTGAGATACACACGAGAGGACACTCCATATCAATTAACAGCCGTTTGAGTACTACCGCCATCTGACGTTCATTTGTAAAGTAAAAAACGTGAAAATGTAAAGAAAATCGATTCGCAAAGAAATCAGAATACAGTGGCGCCAAAAACTGGTTTCTTTTTTATAACAGTCCACAAATGGCCGTAATAATATCATTTTTATTATTTTTTTTACCCAGTTTCAAGCCGGTTAATGTAAATTTTAATTAAAACGCATTTTTATGAAATTTTCATAGCGGGATTTAAAATGATTTTTACTGTTTTACCAGTATTATTAAGAAAATGATTGTCAAAGTAGTTTTGGTCAAAAATTTTATGACCTACAATGAGGTCACGGGTTCGATTCCTGTGAGGTTCATCATAAAATATTTTAATAATGTGGTTTTCAGATAAATGTTTCATGTGAGATATCTTGTGATTTTCTTGAAGATTTTTTGTAATGTACCTATGCACTATGCAGTTCCCTGTGCACCATTGACTGTGGATAAGGGAAATCAGTCGAAGTAGTTATTCTGATAAACTAAAGATTTAATACTTACACCTTTTTTGTACTACCTAAAAATAATTAAATAGATGGATTAAAAAAAATCGTCTTATTTTACCGCGACTAATAAGAAGATATAAAAATAAATGCCTATTATGAAAAACGAGTTAGTATATTATTTTGATCTCGTAAATAATGACGTTTTTTTTATTATGTTCAATTATATTCTTATTATTGATATCTCAACAGAGACAGAGAAACTCTGGAAACGAATGTGGGTTATCTAGGCGTTTACAGGGCTTATGACCTGTCATTGGCTGGGTTAAGTGGCCACTTGATGTATTACAACATTCCCCATTCCGCCCATCATCTGACAACCATGTATGACAATTTTTGAAACTTGTATATATGTTGAGTTTGTACAGAAGAATCCACACGCGAGTTGTGTTTTCGACAGATTTTATATATTTTTAATATTTTTTTCCCTATAGTGACATGTAATACCTAAAAATAATTAAAAAGATGGATTAAAAAAATTCGTCTTATTTTACTGCGACTAATAAGAAGATATAAAAATAAATGCCTATTATGAAAAACGAGTTAATAGATTATTTGATCTCGT
Source organism: Micrasema minimum (assembly GCA_022494985.1). Lineage (NCBI taxonomy): Eukaryota > Metazoa > Arthropoda > Insecta > Trichoptera > Brachycentridae > Micrasema > Micrasema minimum. The sequence continues at coordinate 78,753 of JAGVSP010000360.1, forward strand.
AAATAATGACGTTTTTTGATTATGATCAATTATATTCTTAACCGCGATGAATTTAAATTTCGGGAGCAAGAGCGCGATAAGTACAAAAACAGAACAGCCCAGACACGTAGAAACTCTATAAATCACCAGGAGTTATTTACCCAGAACGCTGGAAAAAAACTAACTTATCCAAATTGACGCTTTTTAGACGAATGTTGCACGTCTGAGGATGGATAAGTCCGGTTCTGCTCCCTTATAGAGACCACAATGATCGCAGATCAAGTCTATTGTCCGTTTCAGCTCCGAAGTAGGAAGATGTGGCTCCAAATGGAGCTGATGAAGAACAGCATTCCAAGAGTTGCCAACGGGATGCTCAAGAGGCGATTTTAAACCGATTGTCAGCGATGCAACGTTTGTAGATATCTCAATAATAACGTTTAAGGGTTATTTCGCCAAAATAAATAGTTGAAATCTGTTCTGTGTATACTACTACTATTCCTATTGCTACCGTGCATGTGGTCACGGGTTCGATTCCCGAAGGGGGTCAATATAAAATATTTATTTACGTGTGATTTTTATATAAATATTTAATGTGTGATACCTTGGACTGGTACCGGAGCGTATGACTGATCATCTTACCTTCATGTAATAAAATGATCAATATTCACTGCACTTGGTGTACTGATGCAGTGCCCTATGCACCATTGGTGCGGATAAAGAAAAGAAGTTGTAGAAGTAGTAGTAAAAGTACATAGTTTATTTACTTAAAAATAAACATTTAAATTGTTTTCACTTATATTATTATCCCAATATAATAATCTACCCCATGAAATAAAAATAAATAAAGCAATACATAGTAGAGCCCTTAAAGATCTGTATTTAAATTTATGTTTTTTCAATTATAGATATGATGTTTAGGATTAAGATTGAATGTGTTAATTTTGAATCGTCTTTCTTATTCGTCTTTTTGATTGTGCAATATGTAATTAAAAATGTGAATAATACCGGTCCCAAAATGAGTTTTTAAAACTCCTGGGAATATAATACATGTATGTTTTATAAGATTTTTTTAAAGAAATAAAAAAAAAAACTTCAATTTACGTGTAATTTGTACAATTTCTCACACCTTAAAATTGTTCTTAGTTCAATTTACATAATACGTGATTTGTATAATTTTTGACACTTGAAAATTGTTCTTAGTCCAATTTACATGTAACTCGTACAATTTTTCCACCTGAGATAGCCAAGTGATTACCGTAATCTACTACCAAGAACCAGATGTCCAGTTTGGTACCATCTACCATTGTCCACGGACTAACTAGTATCCGATACTAGTATTTTTACATAACTAGTCTAGTTTACTTTACTCCTGTCCATATTATGCAACTGCGCAGATGTGATTGGACTGACTGACGTTTTATAAAGCCAATTAAGTATTTTTTGTTGCGTTGGCCGGTATTGTAAGAAATGCCACATCGGATTGAAGATTATTATTTATTCTTCTGATATGAATCTTTGAGATGATTTTTAAATTGTCAAATAAATGTCTTACATCGACGCGGAAACGCTATTCGACTAACGTGCATATATCGAACTTTTACATTTAAAACTAAGATTAAAAAATTAAAAAATAAACTTCTGATAAATTTACTGTAAAGTTCAATTAGTAAGAATCAGAATTTTGAAATTTAAAATCCACGATTTAAAAAAAAAGAGAATTTAACTTTAAATTACTCTAATGGAGAGTTCGATATATGCACGTTAGTCCTTTATACCGCCGAAATGTATTTTTTACCGAAAATTTTATCTGGGCCGAGATTACAAGCATATCTAGATCGATATGTATCGCAGTTGTGACGCGTTATATTACGCGTAATTGGTAAAATCTCTTTGAAATTTACCGATTACCGCTGCATTATTTCATAAAATTACGGTTTCGGATTTTTTAAAATGTTTTATACGTGAAAGCGCCCAGCTCACATATTTTTTTACAAATAGAGAAAAAATCGCTTTAAAACCAATAGATACCGAACCATTTTTTTTTTTAAATTCTGTAAAACAGCACCAATGGCCATCTCCGATGAACTCGGCGGAACTGATGGATGCGCGCCTGACATGGGAGGAGGCGAGAGAGTTGGCCGGTGCGCCGGCGATAGGGTCTCCTGGAGGGATCTAGTTATGTTCACATGCACCACATAGGAGCGAACGTAGCGAAAGAAGAAGAAGAAGAAGAAAATCAACGCAGTTAATAAAAATTAATGATAACTACTGATAAAATTCCTAGTTTTTGACTGATTTAGACGTAATGCCAGATTTTTTTCAGTGTACGAAAACTTAAATACGCAAAAATAATTTTATCAATTTGCTAACTCTAGATCACACAATACGTGTTTATCGCTTTTCTTCAATTAAAACAGAATCCATTAAATTTTGCGTATTAGCTAAAAAAAATCGGTAGAGTTGTGCTGGACTGAAAAAAAGACTCAATAGCCTTTAAAATAGTCTAGGGAAAGGGTGGGGCTTTCGCTTTTCGGGGCAATTAGTTTGTAGATGCCCATGTTTATTATTTGAGTAATTTATGTGTGACACGTTAATGGTTAGTATTCAAGAAAAGTTGACTTAATTTTATTCCACAAAAAATACAATACTTATATATAATAATAATATATTTACTTTATTTATTTATTTATTTATTTTCAGTACATATACAGAACATTCACAGGTGTGAATGTTCCAGTTACATATATACAGGTGAAATTTATATTTATTACAAAATTACTAAATATTTACAATAAAAAATAGGCTCTTAAAAACTAAGAAGAAACAATTATAAATAATAATAAAAATATATATACATACGTACATAATAAATAATACATATAAACAATAATCAATATCTTTGTATAAGAAAATTTTTTACTATATTATTATGTATCTACTAATCATAATTCTAGACATGTAGTTCTAAAATAGGTTGGATTATTTACAAAAATATCAATTTTATTATACAACCGACACATGCGCAATAAGGGGTCGAAATATGCCACATTATTGCTAGTAAGTTCAACATATATGATATTTTTTTTTACAAAATATTACCATATACATATAAATAGATTTCCGAAACCACAAAAACCGCCAGATAAAATTCATCTAACTGTGTTGTATATTGATTAAATCTTGCATAGAAAAAACTCGCCAAATATTTCGCATCTTAAATACCTTTCCGTCCAAGTCTCTTATATCCACTCATTAAATCTTCTTTATCAGAGTGTTCGTGAAATCACTTTTGTTTGCCGCATTAGAAATTTATAATTCACTAACGTATTTTATGACCGATTTTATAAATATACGGATGAAAAAATATAAATAATAACAATAAAGCTTTTGAACGTAATTTTTCTCATTTCCTATTCTGATATTCAGCAATTACTGAAGTCTCATACAGAGAACTTGATTTATACAATAGACAGGTTCCTGACCATAAGGTTTGCCATTAAGATTCGTCATTCTAAATAACAGAAAAAACTATATACACCTATTTAAAATAGTAATTGTATATAACATTGCATGTAAATGCCTTTTATTGACATTTAATAATTTTTCAAGACACCTCAGGAAATTTCGTTTTGATTATTTTTCTTTTTCTATTATTTTTCAATTGAATCATATCCAGAGCTGCTCTGTATCTTTAAATGTATCAATAATGATTAAAATTAGCCCTTTTGCCTAAAAGTATTATCAAAATGTTGTTAAAAAAATTACTGGTAAAAATATAAGCAAAATAATTCAATTCAATTCAATTCGAATCTTACCTACAACCAACAAGGGAGTTAGCTAAAATGCTTAGCAATTTTCTCCACAGATGTCAATAGCTTTGCGACAGCGATATGACGAAGGAGAATTAAGAAGGTTTCACAAATTTGAAATATATAATTATTAGATGATTCATTTTTAAAAGTCTAGAAGTTTATTTATCGATAACCATTGTTTTCTATTTTATTTAAGGATTTCTACGTAGTAAGTAGACAAGTAGAGAATAATTTTTTTAAATTTTATTAATTTAAATTTTACAATTTTTTTAATTCCATCAACAAGCTTAAAAGCCCTAATGTATTGACATTCAGAATGTGTTAATAATATTTTTTTATGAAATACCATCTTTTCTTACCTGAAATAGACATTTAGGTAAGAAAAGAAATTAATTATAATAAATCATCAACGTGGTAGACATAGAATTGCACCAAATACTAACATTTGGGCTAGAAGTGACAAAATATCACGCGGTTAGTACATACTTGTCTTTTGTGCAAAAAAATATTTTGCCGTATATTCTGAAATTCTACTACTACTTCTACTTTCCCTTATCCGCACCCAATGGTGCATAGGGCACTGCATCGGTAATCTTCAGCGAAGGTAAAAAGATTCCATAGTTGGTTCAAAAATTTCATTGGGCATATATTACAATTAATTAAAAATGACCGATATTAATGGAAAGGCTTGTATGTACAATAGACAGGTTCCTTACTAGAAGCTTTGGCTGGTGTCGTAAATCAGAATCGAAAGTCTCGGACTTGGCTTTGTAGGCACTGGTACTGGTATAAGCGGGTATCTTTACCATTATAAATCGTCATCTTATGATGCCCACTTACCGCGCTTCTTCTTATACTTCTTCTGAGATATCAGGGCAGCTCAATTCATTATTTAAGTTGTGTAAAATTTAAAAAAATAATTAAGTATCTACAAACTTTGAACAAGAATTTACTATTATTGATATCCCAACAGAGACAGAGAAACTCTGGAAACGAATGTTGTTGGGATATCAATAATATCTGATATCAGCCCAGCATGGGTTTAATCCAGAAATTTGTCTACAAGTATTTGTATTCATTTCAAAAATGTTGTTTAAGAATTCACTAGTTTCTAAAAATATTCGCCTCCTAGGGTGATTTCATAACACCACTTATCACCAAATTCCACCGTCTTAAGACTCCAGCACTTAGGCCAATACACGAAACGTGTGCCGTAGATGTCTAGTGATGACGTAGATGCCTATTGATGACGTGGTGAGTGGCGTAGTGGGTAACTAGACACCTAGACACGGGAGTATTTTTCAAGTATGGAAAGTCAATTCTCTGAAATTCTTGTTCGAAGGTCCGACGTATTTGAGTTGAAGGGTTCTAATTGGCGACCAATAAGAAGAAGCCTTTTTAAAACTCTAGCGCGTGATAAAAAATAACAATGCCCACAGTGTTACCAACACAAATTCTGGATATACGAGTGCTGAAGGATTAGTTCTCCCTAAATATAATAACAAGTATGGTAAGAGAGAACACTTCAGTACAGTATACCAAAAATCTGTAACATGCTACCAAGAAGTATTAAAAAAAATAATGAATTTTTCAAGCTTAAAAGAGAGACGCGTGCTGAGATCTTGGTTGCTAGAGCGCGATTTATTATATTGAGTTTTAGAATTGTATTTTTATTTATATGTATTTTAATTTTTTTGTGCGCTAGGGTATGTATTATATATATTATTTTTAGTTGAATTTGTATTTATGCACCTACTGACGAGTTGCAGTAGGCAACTCAGTAGGACAAGTATTGTTTTCTTTTATGTATATATTTAAATAAAAAAATAATAAAAAATAAAAAATTTAACTGCCAAAAAATGGATCAGAACTTGTGCGAATTAGCGTGACCAAATAATAAAAAAAAAAAAACCTTTTTTTTATTGGTTGAAAGTCTCTGCATTCAGAAGGAATTTATAATCACGCAATAAAATATGTTTGACAATAATTTAAGCGCTTTGTAAATTAGATTTCGTCTAGTTATTTATGGTTCTAGAGAATCTTCCCACATTATTTCCAAAGAAAACTGTATTCATACAGTATATTAATGCCAAGAATAACAATATTATTATGTTGACGGTCTATTCTTGTTTGAAAACACCAATACTACATAGATATTCATGGTAAACTGTATGACATCACTTTGTTACTATTGAGAAATTAGCATACCTATGCTGTTATATTGGGAGATATGTATTATTGGTAACAATCATTATGGCATTTTAAAGAATCGTATCTGGGATATATGTATTATTGGTAACAATCATTATGGCATTTTAAAGAATCGTATCTGGGATATATGTATTATTGGTAACAATCATTATGGCATTTTAAAGAATCGTATCTGGGATTCATACATCATTCATTATTTATTAAATATACGATTTTAATCTTTTGTGGTGTTTATGTTATATATAATCATTTAAATGTTTTAAAGGATTTATGATGCGAGTGTGCCTGGATGGAGAAGTCGAGGAAGGCCGCGAAAGACATGGCATGATCAAGTACAACAAATACTTGAATGTGGTAATTTGAAAAGTCGGAATAATCGACGTGCGTGCATGAGAAGATGTATGGAATTGGAGGTAGCAAGGGAAGTGTGCCAGGACAGAGTGGTGTGGCGTTCAATCCTCTCTACCTATCAGAACAGGCGTGATGGTTAGTCAGGTACAAAAATAACTTCTTTCTTGAACTATTTTTTTTTCGTTTTAATATTTACATAAAAAGGCTTCGTCAATTCTGGTTAATACCTCAGAATTGTAAAATTATGTAAACGACTCGAAAAGCTGATTTTTTTGTGTAAGCTCCTGCAACTATTAAAAATTCGCTTAACAATTGGGTTCTTTCCGATTTTTTATTTTTGATTTTAAAAAAATTACAATATCAAGAGAATAATTTTTTAATTTTTACGATGTCATATGAATTTTCTAGCGCGGTTTGAAATAGCACTTTTTCAAATCGCTCGCAAAATCCTCCATTTGGCGCGCATGCGGAGTGACGTCACAGCAATATAGGCGCTCACTACGGAATGAATTTCACGCCTTTCACGGTGAACGGAAATGACGTCATTAGCCAATAACGGGCGTTAGAAATCATTCGTATTTTCGTGTTTTTAAAACATAAATTTATAAATGAAAACAAAACTTTTGATCATTGTGTTTTATATCGTTGGAATCGTAAAATTAAACTTCAAATATTTATAACGTTTTCAAGGATATTCATGCTATCGGGAAGAATTCTATTCACGTGGCATGGTGATGCTCATATTCTTTCAAAATAAAGTTAAAATCTGGAGGAAATTGATAAATTTATAAAACTTTCTCATAAGTTAAGTATTATAATATTTGTATAATGATAGATGCATATTATATTATTCTTTAACTCACAGTCACGTAGTTTCACAAAACCCTATAAATCTTTAGTGGTATTAGCAATTTATGGCTATAAAGTTCCTTGGTACAACAATGTTAACAATGCCTTCTATATCCGTTGGCTTTATTGTGCCCATTTCCCGTTCTAAAACTTGGATTTGCACTCCATACTGGTTATACTAGTTTTAGACTTTAATAAGGTGCTTGGCTAAGATCATCCCAAGTGCAGGAGATCCTGAGAGATGGACTTGAAAAGTTGTACGATTCGTAAAACAAGTACTTATATATAGCGTGTGTTACTTTTAACCCCGGTGCTAAAATACCATCTACAGTGTGGCAATTTTCAAATTATTATTTTTTAAACATTCTTTTTAAAGAAACAGGGTGAATGTTAAAAGTTGCGTTTAAGGCTAAGAAATGCGACTTATTCTTTGGGAAAAAAATATTGTGCTTGGCACTCTTAAATGCCTCAAAGTCTTTGTAATCTTTATACAAATGGGTGAACGCCATATTTTCTTAACCAACATTTTGTGAATTTTGCAGGAGTTACAACATAAAAATAAAATAACTTAACATAATTTGTTTACTATACCTAAACATAAATATCTTGAATTATGAACAAAGTTGTATATTTTATGAGTTAAAACAGCAATAGTTAGATGTTGAAAAATTTAAAATTAATCTGGCTAAAAAAGTTAGTTAGTAATTTTGCTGTTATCCATCGATATAGGTATGTTAATATAGTTAAGGGTAGATACCTATTTATTTGAAAACAATTAAAAAAAAAAATGATAATTCATAATCAGGTGGCCTCAGTAACGCAATGGCTTAAACACTGGACTCACGATACGGAGGTTCCGTGTTCGATTCCCGGTGAGAACACAAAAATAAAAAAGTGACTTTTTTCAAGTCTGGGTGTTTGAGATGCTGTTACCCTTTGTTATTGGGCCTCCTGCCCTGTTGATGTGGTTAAATAAATAAACAATTTTTGTATGTTTATAATTATAAAAACCACTAAAGAGAATAGGGCAGAAATAATAGGTTTTAAAAATATTTTTTAACTAACTAACTAACTAACCATCACGCCATTTCCCCAAAGGGGTAGGCAGAGAGGATAGAACGCCACACTACTCTGTCCTGGCATACTTCTCTTGCTTCCTCCACATTCATACATCTTCTCGTGCACGCACGTCGATTATTCCGACTTCTTACATGCCCACTTTCAAGCACTTGTTTTACTTGATCATACCGTGTCTTTCTCGGCCTTCCTCAACTTCTACATCCAGGCACAGTCGCATCATATATTTTTTTAGCCGTTCTTTCATCATCCATTCGCTCTACATGACCGAACCATCGTAAAAGACCTTTCTTAATTTTGTGTCGATAATGCTTATCTCAGCCTTGCATTCTGCTCTAATTTCAACATTAGTGCACCTATCATACATAGTTTTACCACACATTTGCCTGAGAGATCGCATTTCAACTGCATTCAATTTACTTTCATCCTTATTTTTCTCTCCTTAACTCCATGCTTCGCTTCCATAAAAAAAAAATTTTTATTCCTTAATTAATACGTAATTTAATACGATTGTTTTTTACGCTTAGCGCTATACTTTAATTGATAATATTTCTTAATCTAAATAGCAGATCTGTGATGGTCATAATAGGTGTACCCTCCATATTTGAAAGCAAGTGCAATGCGCAATGTATGCCACAGAATGCAATGATCGCGCAGCTACGCACTGATATGCAGTTTTTCTCATAAACGTTTTCGCATATACATAATTACATATACATGTCTCACATTACAAAGAATAGATATATATTACATATATACAGACACATGACCGTGCATTGGACAATCGCCCCTTTTTTAACACCGAAATTTTTTCGCTACAGTGTGATCAGAAACTGAACAGAAATGAAATAAAAACACTTCGTAAAAACATTTTAAGTACCTATATCCAAACACCTGCACACAAATCTGGAATTTTATCCATGATGGGAAAACGTCAATTTTTATTTACGATATCTCAACAGAGATGAGGAAAATTATTCCAAGCTAGCGATGTGTTGTTTATTTAGTTAAATTTTTTTTTAAAAAGGAATTTGATAAAAATACTTTACGTTAAAGTTAATAAATATGTCGAAGTCATGAAAATCGTTCCAATACATACATAAATATATAAGTAAATTTTATTATTATTTTTTATTTATTTGTTGAATTTTCCTAACTTCGTATTTTTTAATAACAAAAATAATTCTAATATATTCTTAGTAAAACATATAAATACAATTTGTGATAAACAAAAAACAATAATTAGAGAAAAAACCCACATCCCTGGTGTACTAACATTTGTAAAAATATATATGTATTTGTTTATGTATACAAAATATGATTTATTGTATTATATATAAATATTTATTATAAGCATGTTACTGTATTATATATTATAAGTAAAATAGAACATAAAAAATAAGAAGTACAATTAAAAAAGTATAAATATTTGAAATTAAATACTTGAAAAATAAGAGATAAAGTTATCTAATTTTAGCTCCAGTTTTTTCCACTGTGCTACTAGGCGAAAAAAAAATAAAAATGTAATCACTCATTTTGATAGAAACTGCTGAAAAATTTATATCAACGCTTTTTCGAATATTATTGATATTTCAACATAGACAGAGAAACTCTGGAAACGAATGTGAATTATCTAGGCGTTTACAGGGCTTATGACCTGTCATTGGCTGGATCAAGTGGCCACTTGATGTATTATAAAATTTCCCATTCCGCCCATCATCTGATAAACATTTGAACGACAAATTTCGGAAGATCTATGAGAGTGAATTATCACAGAACGTTTTTCTTTAACGACATTTTTCTCACAGTTGACATCAATCTGTTGAGATAATTGCTGAGCATTTGGGTATCAACTTTTTTAACACAATCAAAATGTTGTTCACGCTTTTTATGTTTGGAAAATTTTTCCATGTTTGCTTCGGTATATTGGTATTTTTATGTTTGGAAAATTTTTCCATGTTTGCCTCGGTATATTGGTATTTTTATGTTTGGAAAATTTTTCCATGTTTGCTTCGGTATATTGGTATTTTTATGTTTGGAAAATTTTTCCATGGTTGCTTCGGTATATTGGTATTTTTATGTTTGGAAAAATTTTCCATGTTTGCTTCGGTATATTGGTATTTTTATGTTTGGAAAAATTTTCCATATTTGCTTCGGTGTATTGGATACGCTTAATATTTTCTGACCACCTTACTCATAGAATGCAGTGCTATTTTTATGATGAAACTGTGTTGGAATTTTCTATTGAGCGCGTGTTGGTTGCAAAATGGTGGCGATTGATTGGTAGAAACTATAATATCTAGCCAAAGAGACGACTAGGAGTGGCTAGCCACTTTTTGTATTATTATGGACAATTAACAACGCTACTTGTTAAGACAAAAAGTTGCGAAAATTCTAGAACGTTGACTAATTAAAAAATACCTTTTTTGCTGCACGTTTCAATGAGAAATATTTTAGAGTGATTCATACATAGAATACTAATAAATTTGTCAATTTAATTGCTAGATTGTTTATAAAATATCCTAATTTTAACCAAATCGACGGTCCCAACGTATACTGTCGAATCTGAAAAAAATGCGATTTTCGTTGTATTGTATTAAACTGTCCAATTTACATCATATTTAAGGTAGTAAAAAAAAAAAAAATTCTCTTAAATTTTGGAATTTTTTGAATCGAATATAATTGTTTTTTTTTGGACCACCTGAAAATATTATGTAAATTGGACAGTTTAAAATAATAAAATGAAAAACGCCCTTTTTCAGATTCGATAGTATACGTTGGGACCGTCGAAATGTGTATTTAGTTTTAGTTTTTATTACGAAATAATATTTGAATAAGGCTTGAATTCCAGCCAAACTACAAATCTGTTAAAGTACTTTCATATTAGTTTTGGATGTTCCTATCTACTGACATCCGGCGTAGGCGTTTTGGCTAGGACATACACTACGTATGCCTCCCGAGAGCCTTAACCATGCTTGCCTATTTCACAAGGCATCAGGTTCTCGGCGTCCTGGACGTCCGCTGGTGACAATCCGTCGGCAGTTTGCGGGACGTGGACCCGACCTGGGAGGATGCATAGGAACTGGCGGCCAATCGCTTGGCTTGGAGGCAGTTATTTTATGTGAAAAACCATACTCAAATAAATGTTTCATATTGAACCACCCCCGGAAGCGAACCCGCGACCTCGCGTTTAGTCCAACGCGCTTACCACTACACCATGAGGTGGGAGGCAATTGTGCATACCTATAATTAATAAAAATAATCAACCTGTACCTATACACCGTTTCCCACGATGAGACCGCGAAACTCCAGAGGGTGATTATTCATGATATTCTAAGAAAAAAAATCTCAATAAAGTTTTTCAAAAAACTCAATTCTAATTTCTTAAAAAAAATGATTAAAATATGAATAAAAATTCACGCGTGTAATACCGTCAATTTTGAACTGGCTAACACCACGTGACCTGCACCAATTTCAGATATGAAATTCGAATTTTGAATGTCCGCACAAGGCAAGGCGTTCGGTGACCAGAGCGGACCCCCACTCCTCCCCGCCCACCGCCACCCCGCCACCGCTAGCATTTCAAACAGAAGCCAGTATTACATAGTCGCTTTTTATTAATACTTTTTTTAAATTAATTATTAAAAATGCCCGAATCAAAAAACTTTATAAGGATTTTTTTCTCAGAATACCATGAACAATCACCCTCCGGAGTTTCGCGGTCTCATCGTGGGACACGGTGTATATCTCTTTTTATGAAAAGCCTGTATAGGCATTTATAATGAATAAAATAAAATAAAATAAAAATATGAATCGTTAACAACCCCCTTAAAACCCTAACAGGGGTTATGGAAACTCCGCCGTATTATAAAACCCATCATGCCCTATTCATAAAGACCCAATCATTTGAAATGATAATTATTACTCATTTATTGGTGACCAGTGCACTTTGAATTTCATACATTTCGCTTGAATAATTAATGTTACACGGATCCATAAACGATTTAATCTGCCTTTTTGACAAAAATAAACAGAATCCTTCATGAGATTAATTTTTCGATCAGTACCTACCTACATACGTCAAATCCGATCATCTAATTACTAGACTAAAAGCTCTGATGATAATAATCAAAATCGGCTAATATTCAATCAAAATAAATTCGGCATATTTCAACCGAGACAAAATAAATATTAAAAGCAATAAATACAAACACAAATTTTATGATATTATATTTATCTGACTTTAAACTGTTAAAATCTGATCAGGTAGGAACGCTTGTTTATATTTTTTTCACATTTAATAATTTTCCAGTTTACCTCCCTCTGCATTGGCGGGATTATTGCCAATAACCACCATCTCCCAACAAATTGATTTCTCAGTAACAAAGTTCAAGCGAACAATGGTTGTATGTGTAAAATAAAATGCATGTTAACAATGATAAAAGCTACTGTGATGATTGATTTTGAAAATGTGCGAGTCATTCTGTATTGTGAGAATCGATTCATGTACCTTGATTGTTTGATATCACGAATCCTGAAGGTACATTATCGAAGAACTATCTTGATTTTTGGCAAATTTGGCATTAGTAATTAATACAAATTTTAAGCTGATTTCTCATTGTAAAACTATACCGTTTAATGAGGAATTCCAGTGGTATCCAGAGAAGATTTTTATTTTTTATGTAGGGTACACGACAAAATTTAAGTGTTTACTTATAAGACGAAATTTTCTTAAAATATCATAAACATTTTACAAAAAAGTGTAGTGACGAGTTTATGTTACGGAGGATCATCGCGAATAATGTCTGTGAATCTCGCATGCGAATTCCAGAATGAATTACTGCCTTTTTTCTATACATAGTTTTAGGTAATATGGTGTATTGCAAAGAAATTCGGTTAAACATACGAGTATTTTTAAAAGTTGTACTTAGCTGATCAATAATTAATTATAATAATTCCGTCTGTAAATTGTGAAAAGTCTATTTATTGTTGATTCACATACCATCATGCAGCATACATAAATACATGAGTAGATAAAAGTTTATGTACTGGTTACACCATTACTAATATATTTCTATTGTAAAATAAAAGTTGACCGCCTTATCAATCAGAGAGTTTTACATTGTCGAAACCATTGTGTTTAAAACAGAGTTAAGTGCATTTAAGGTTAAGTAAGATGTTTACGTTAACCCGCAAGGAACCCATAAAATAAAAGGTTTATCATTTCGTCAGGTGTCATTAAAAAGGTTTTTATATTTTTCTTGACATTAATTGCTTATTTTATTAGAAACATCTCTGTTTGTTAAGCGCCGGGATAGAAAACTGTACAGTCTGCAAACTGCAAACTGTCCCGTATAAAGCGAAAACTGTGTGGAATATTGAATGGCCGCGCGACGTTTGGCTGATCTGACAATCAATGTTTTTTTTTATGTAAACGTTTACGTAGATATTGATATTTGATATAATATATTGAATGATTTAAAAACCGTAAAAAACAAATAACATGTTTACATTATTTGATACCCCTGAAGTTCTGTCACTTATTAATTTTAATGTGCCGTCTAGAAATACTCGTTATACCCTTCAGTACTGCGCCAATAATACATCTACAGCATATGGATACAATTCTGTCATCAATAGACTCCACAATCTAGGCAATAAGTTTATGCATACTGGCGATATATTCGATGTCAATTTTAATGCCTACAAGTTGGCACTTCTAAATTATTTCAAGGCCGAATGTATCGATTGGTGTGCATACAATTTGGGTTTTAAAGTTTAATGTTTTAATGCAATGTTTTATTTGATGCTGGATTATTTTAACATTTTTTATGTATATTATGATTTCGTGTATTTGCTGTAAATATTTAATATGTAAAAGGCACTGAGTGCCGTTTATTTAATAAAAAAAAATTTAAAAAAAATTATTAGCTATATTAGTAACTTGTTTACATTATTAGTTTTCTGAACAAGAAACTGTACAGTTTTTTGTCCCGTATAAAGTGCGCATTAGTATAAATAGTGTACGGAGACAGATATAGTGATATTATTGAAAATATTATAGCAAAACATAGTAGTATTAATTCCGTTAATTTTGAAGCTAAAACCCTGCGGCGCTTTTAGCCGGTTAAGTCATTTAAGGGTTGGATGAATAATACAAGAGTCTATCTGATAAGTCCAATCACGATTAATTTAGCTGTCAAAATGTGTTGGTGTCTCTCTCACTTTGGTTGAAAGTACAAGATGCCTATGTGAAATAAGATGTATTATTGAATCCGTTTAAAAGCATTTTAACTTAATCCCTCAGAGCGATTTGTCTAATTTGGTTTCAAATGTTATAAAGACATTGTTATTGATTGCGTCATAGTAAAAAACGATTTTAGCACACCTAGTTTTTGTCTTCTAGTAAAATACTTTTTTATCGCCTTTAGGGCTACTTCTACTTACTGTTTTTCCTTATCTGCAGCCAATGGTGCATAAGGCATTGCATTAGTACACCAAGTCTAGTGCACTGAATCTTATTAATTTTTTGCCTCGAGGCGAGATGACCAAACACAATAGATTTAAACAGATTTCAATGGAAATTAGCTGTATCCTCCGCCATAAATAAATAAACAAACGGTTTTGCAAATCAATTTGATATAGTTTTATACCTCACATTATTAAATCGGATGCAAAGGATGGGGTTTTGCATGTAAGAAAAATTAAAATCAACATATTGTACAATAAACAAAGACGTGTTACGTAAAATATACATCAAGAATAAAAATCATTTATTTATTAATTACATCTCGCTTATTCTGGGCACCTTGCACATATTTTTTAAATGCATTCCACTGGGAAGCTTTTTACGCTCAAAAAGTAACTTTCAATAAAAATACATGAAATAAGTAGGTTAAAAAATAGGAATAAACCTTATTGTTTTATTTTAAAGATAAATTCATGCAACAAGTTATATCGTGGTGAAATGGTGTAAAAAATAATTTTATTAATTTTATTAGGCGTAATATATTTTATTCTGGGTCTTAAAATCATTTGATTCTTACAAGTTATACCTAGTTTATTGAAGGCTAATTGCATTTCTATACGAATTATTATTTTACTTCCTATGCGTACTTTATGTAAAACGTTCTCAACATGTGATACGAATGGAAAAATTCAATAATATTCTTGACTGTCAGAAATGATATTTCTGTCATAAAAAAATCTTCAGTACGTAAAAAAATAAAAATATTTCAAAGGCTTTCAAAAACCTATACCTTCCACTAAACCTCAAAATCGTTAAAAATTTTGAAACAACCCCGTTAAAAAGGTTAATTTTGACATTGGTTACAAAAGACATTTGACATAGGTTTTGCTAAGCGGAAGGTGGCCAGTGTGAATACTCAAGTATTTCAATTTTGGGCTGCTTTCCAATAGTCGGAAATAACTGTGCCAGAAAGCAGGTAATAAGTTGTGTTAGAGTGGCATTCGAACCTTGAGACTCGGATCAGAGTCCTCGAATCTACTAGACTACTAGACTTTACCCCGGTTCTTAAATATTAATTAATTCCCAATATATTAGCTTAAAACAGTTATAGGACGTGTGGTAAATTTATTACGTTCAACACCTTTCTTATAACATTCTGTGGGCTCTAAAGGTAGCTAAAATATATTTTTTTAAATCAATTAAATTGTTGTACTTGCGAAGTCCAGGATGTTGTCGGGTGGGGAAGAGGAAGAAGAAGAAACTGGCATGCACACGTTGAGAAAATGGATGACAGTAGAATAGCCAAATCCATGATCTCTGCCTACCTGGCCGCCTACTTCCTGGACGACCTGCAAAAGGATAAAAGGACAGCTGGAAGTTGATATCCCAAAAGGCAGCATCGAAAAAAATCATACAGACCTTAATATCTATCTTAAGAAGAAAAAAATTGTTGTACTGATAACAATAATCGGTACAGGATCCCTAAAATACATGGCATTTTCCGAATTTAATTTGTTACCTGACATGTTTAAGATCCCTGTATCTAACTATCGAAACAGGACCTCTGATTTGAAGAAATATTATTTTAATAAGTATTTTGAATGATACTTTTTCTACTTGCGTTGATATAATATATGGTTTTGCTGTTACTGTGATAATTCACTTTATTGTTTCTTTAGGTTTTATGTTTTCATTGGATTGGTTCTGTTTTGTGTATATATTGTGTTTATTTTGTGTTCTAAGTGATGTCAGTGCGTATTAGAATAAAATAAATATGTGTTTTTATTTGTCCCTAAATGAGTTTATTGTAAAAACTCCTAGGGAGCATTGGATTGAAAAAGAAAAAGAATTCTTTTTTTTTTTCTATGTTATGTTATTTTTATAAATAAAAAAATATTTAAGCCCTTCGTACACCGTTTGGGAAACAATGGCGCAGCTCACTAAACCATTTGCCTAGCCATTACTAGTAATGGCAGTAATTGTTTCTCCAATCCCCGCATGGCTTGCAATAAGCAATAATTAGTCAGGCTGGCTGGCGATAATTAAAAACCGTTTTGGCCGAACATGCTTCCCGCCCACCGCCATTAGTACCGGTTGGCAGTCGCTGGCCCAAACAATTGGCCATCCATCATCCCGAGAACAGGTGTTGAGGGTCGCGACCTCGTGGGAACGGGACCCAAACTTGGCCAAACGTTGGTGAGTGGCCGGCGATTGGACTTGTAATAATAATTATAGATTGCAAAAAATTCAATGTAAATAGACAATGCGTCGTTAGGTGGGAGGTTTGTTTTAGATTCTTAGTCTCTATTATGTTTTCATCAATACTAGGTCGTTTGTTGTAATTATTTGATTAAAATCAGGTTTAAAAATTTTAAAATATGAAAAAAATATTGGACATAACCTGTTCGTGGGGATACATAGAATGTCGATTGTTAATTCCTTTTTATACTCTTTCAAGCAACATTTTAAAATTTAAAATAAGAAAAAATAAAAAAATATAAAAATAATAGATATATATTTATAATAAACTTATTTTTTTAGGAATAAGAAAAGAAAAAAATAATAATAATTTTATATGAATAAAATTACCGCTTATTTTAGTAAAATAGATTCGTAGTAGAACGCTTTTTCAAGATTTTTCTTACACAGCGCACAGGTATGAATAATTCATATTGATTTATTTATTTATTTAATTAGTGTGTACACATTAAGGTTACATATTTATGGTCCTGGACTGCCAAATAAGCTAAGAGCTGGGTATTGGCAGTCCTAAATTGTTATAAATATTAAAACATTACATACCACTACAATATTGGAATTATTATGAATATTAAAACACTACATACTAATAAACTACTGAAATTATTATAAATTATTAAAACATAACAAACTGAATATGAATATGAAAAATTAATATTAAAACACTACATACTAATGGTAATGAAATATTGAAATTATTCTAATTATTAAAACATTACAAACTAAGAAAATATAAAAACTGTTATAGCATTAATACATTAAATACCAGAAAATTGGATTGATTGGAGTCTTACTATGATTTTCCAATTGAATCATTATTTCATCCCTCTCGTCCTCTATCCGCAGTCAATGGTGCGTAGGGTACTGCATTGGCATACACCTACACCAACTTAAGGCTTATACTGCAATGTCAATCCGAGGTAATTAATAGCTTACAAGATGATACGATAAATATATTTATATAGGTAGGTTTTCGGCGTCCTGGACGTCCACCATTGACAATCTGTCGGCAGCTTGCGTCAGAGCTGCAGGACGAGGACCTGACCTGGGAGGATGCGCGAGAACTGGAGGCGGATCACTTGGCTTGGAGGCGGTTTGTGGAATCCACATGCTCCACATAGGGAGCGGAAATGGTATGATGATGATGATGATAATATTTTCTTATTACTCTAACCGAGGTGGTTGAACTATAATTATAATAATATGTAGGGAAAATAAACTGAGATAGATGACGCTTACATTTATCAAAGGAAAATGAATCATAACGACATAGGAATAACATGACAATGAAGAAATATATGAATATCGTATAAATTGACGGCGTTAAAATGTATGCGGTGCCGTCGAATTTTAAAAAAATATTTTACTTAAATTTCGAATCACGGTTTTTGGAGAAATCATTTATCTCTTTTCTGCCACATTTTAATCGCATTGCAAATAAATAGAGGCATTATGATTATCGATTTGGTAGATTAGATAAAAAATATTGTTTTCGACACTTAGTTCTAACCTACCTATACAGAAATTTAAGATACAGTATTTTTTATCACGTTTGTTCCAAATCCTGTTTCTAGTAACAATGTGTAGAAACACAATACTTAAGCTAAAAGGTCGGTCCCAATACGCGATCATAAATCACCGGGATGAATAACAAAGCCTCACTAACATTCGAATAATCCTAATTTGTATGTCTAGGGTTATTAATGATACTTCTACAGATGAAGACATTACATTTCTATTGACACGCCGAGCAGATATACAGGATGTTTATGCTTTACAAATATGATGAACTAGATTCTAAAAAAAATATTATGAGTACGTAGTAGGGTGGCCCAAAAATGTTAAATTTACCCTACACCTCAGGGCACCCGCTAAGTTTTTTACTTTAGTTGATAGTAGTTAAGTGCTAAAATTTCAACGTCCTAGGTGGAATAAAAGGCGCTCAATGTCTCCAAGGTTTTAAAATTTTTGAAATTTTCCCAAAAAAAAAAAAAAAAAAATTGTGAAAGAAATACAAAAAAAAATGTGTTAGAGTTTGTGAGAGTGCTTTTATTCAAGTGATTATTTTGGACTTTTTGTGAAAATATGACTTTGTCATCTACTATACATAACAAGTCAAGCGGACTCTATATTCTTGATAGGTGTCAAAGATTTAGAACCAATATCTAGATTTAATTAGTTACCATTAATCATCAATATTATACTATGAAATAAACTAATTTATTACTTCCCAGGTAGTTGTACTTAATTTAGAACAACCCTCGAAATACCAGATTTTTTCATATATTTTTCTTAATATTACGTAACTTTGAGCACTGTCTTCCAATTAGAATATAGGTGTTTTACCACTGATAAAAAAATTAGTGGGTGCCCAGACATGTAAACTAGTTTTGAAATTTTTAATATATAATATGGGCCACACTAGTACGTAGGTTAGCGCGTGCGTTGGGCTACCACGTATGAGTTCACGAGTTTGATTCCTGACTGGGTCAAAATAAAATATCTATCTTAATATGGTTTTTCGTACGTGATACTTTGTACAGGCATTGAAATGTATGAATGATCATCTTGTCTTCGTGTAAAAAATGATAATGTTTCACTGTACCAATGCATTGCCCTGCAAAAAAAAAACGACTTATTATCTTTGAATATGTACCAACCACAGCTCATTCGGAGAAAAAGAGAAACTAAAATTATCATTTGTTAACTTTATTTGGAATTTAAAAACAAAATCTAAATTTTCATTTCCAGTATAAATATATTTTACATAAATATAAAGACCTGTCTCTTTGCTGCCAGACTTTCCTCGGGTACAATACTCTAATCAGTGAACTTAGTTTTTTTTTAAATAATTAAATAAAATAAATTTTAAATTTTTAAATTACGTTTTTAAATTTTTCTTTTGAAAAAAAATTAAAATATTTATGTGTGTTAATAATTTGTTGATTGTTTAAAACCTTGTAAATAAATGGCGAATTAGGGTACAGGACTGCGTTTAATTTTTCTCATTAGATAGGGCATAAACCTTCCTACCTACCTATTCTTG
>JAGVSP010000361.1:0-116415 GCA_022494985.1 Micrasema minimum
TTTTTTTTTTAAAATTTTTTTTTCCCAAATCTTTCCCCTTTTTAAAAATTTTCTTTCAACTTTTTTAAAATAATGAATGCCATAAATTAAAACAAATCCCCTCTTTTGTAGTTTGTCGGTCCTATATAGATCACGACCTCCTAGACATTTAAAAAATATCTTTTTGGCCTTTATGGAAACAATTTCTATTAAGGACGATTCTTTTTTTTTTGTGATTTGTATAGTAAAACCTTAATACCCTCTGTGAGCAAAAACATCTGTCGCGCAAATTAGTCGTCTATTTACGCCTTGGCAGGTTAATTTCCTTTATCATTATTTCTCTTTCGAGATCCACGCGCGGGCCCTTGTTACGACACCTGTAGCTCGATCACAGATCACTATCGACGCGGTAATAAGCGACGTGATAAAGATTTCTTACCCTAATTGATGTTTAACGTTTTCGCGATCACAATGGAACCCGCGTTTAAAGTTATCGATCGGGATTATTTTTGAAGTTATACTCTCTTTGCGCCCGTTTAGACACTTTTGGGGTGGGATGTTGGTCCAGAGAAAAGAACCCGCGTCACGTCTGAATTTTAAGAGAGAAAAAATGGCGCTTAAGCAGGAGAAAATGCCCGCCACAGTCTATTGTTTTTTGTTTATTGTCAACACGTTTTTTTTTTTTGACATCTGTCACTCTATTGACTTGTTTTCAGAGGTTAGAAGTTACGGACCATGTGGTGTGTCCGTATATTTCAACAAATCTATCTTTCTTGAGGTTAAACTAATATATCTGAATATAATATGAAAAATGTCTTATATTTCATTTATATATCCTAGTCTGTTTGTGTCGTGAGTGGGGTGTATGAGAATGGCCAAAGAAGTATAACTTCCACCCGTGTGGTCCGACGCACACCGATCAAGTACCGATTTTTTTTAATATTGCCACATTTTAAACCTGATGCTTGGCAACACCTAATATCAAATGTCAAAATTCAAAATATTTACGTTTTTTCAAGACGTTCTACGCACTTTTTTTCTCCTCGAATGCGTAGAAAACGAGCGCATCAAGTCGCGAGCCATTTCCCGAGATATTCTGAATAACGTACGAAATTCAAATTCGCTCATTTCAAGAGGATTGGTTGAATCTTGCACATATCTTCTTTCAATATTTTCTCGAGTGCCGTATTGCATTTAGCCGACGATCGGCAAGCCAAATATTGAGAAAAGCAGTCGACATAATAAACAATCCGACACGCGCGTTGACTTTCTTGATTTGACGTTTGACGTTTAGCCACGATATTTTAATTACCTTTCATCTATGGTAACGCGACCGTGGTATGAACGTGGTAAGAACGTATGTTCATTGTGATCGGGTCAAATGGTTAGCGTTAGCACGTGGTTAGCACGTTTTTAAACTACGTCGATAGTTATCTGTGATTGAGCTCTTGGCCCAGTCAGCGCCATCACCACCAGATCTTACCCAGGTCTTGCCCCACGCGCCAAAGTGAAACAGCCCACCCTTTCGATCCCAGATCTAATGGCCTTTTAATGATGTCCCTTTCAACAAATTGCCAGGAATTACTTGCCGAGGTCTCTTCGGACCTGGAAACCGTTTGGTCCGCCTAGTTTTACCTGCAAACAGTTTTAGTAGCTCCACTAAAGAGCTTCTTGTGTTTTGAACAATGTGGAAGAAACCCTAAACGGCCATTGTTTTACTAATGAATATATTTTATGCAAATGGTGACAAATGTTCTTTGGAAGTCTTTACACGATAAGACGCATCAATCATTAAACTTGAAGGCGTAATGCCAAAATTATGTTAAAATTCGTAATAATCTGTGTATTAATTATTGTTGATGGAATGAATTCTGTTTGCAAAGGTAATATCGTTATTATTAATTCCCTTTGATCCGGGTATTGTGATCAGTAAGTTCCTTAAAGTAAAGGGCAAAGTGTAATGAAAATAGCTCTTCTCTTTTAGCTTTGTCTGTTTAACTCTGTATTAGACTCACAACATTTTAAAAATATAATTTTCCCTGGCTAACATTAGGATCCATAATCTGTATTTACACAGCATTTTAATGCAAAGTAAAAGTTTTTTTTTATCACCTATGAATTGAGTAAAAAGTGCGACTAAAAAATTTGATACACAAAACCGTTTGAATTTCTTTTGCTTCTGGTGTTCTGCGTCTGTTTTCTAAGAGATTCTGCACTTTTTATGCACGCGACTCGGTTTAATTGTGCCATTTAGCTGATATTATATTATACTTGTCGCTCCGTCTGCAGTGTCTGCTTCGAGCCCATCACAACTTAATTGAAATCAAATTTACAACCTGTCTTTTCTAACATAGTTATTATTGGTCAAAATGGATGCGTTTCTCTCGGCCAGATGCCAAATGGAGGCATAAAGATAGTTTCAACTTTGAGAATGCCATCGCTTTTGGTTGATGGGACCGGTTAGGAAATCTCGCGATTCTTGCATAAGCTATAATATATCTAAGTAAAGGTATATTTTATATGGGTTTTAGAAATGAAATCTCACGTATTTTATCAGCTTTCTTCGATTCTATCTGCGAAAAATGGAGCGCGTCGATAGTTATTACTTTTAATTCGCTCCATTTTCTATTATTCAACTTTTTAAAATATTTTTTACTTTGTAAATAATTATTAACCTTAAAACAGTGTAGTTTCTAAAATTCTTGAGAATTAAGTCATGTTTCCGTAATTCTACTGTCAGAATTAAACTGGTTAGGCAAAAATGCGTAGGAAGGACGATTGAAACAGGTATCTGACATAATCGTTATTTTTCTCAATACCCAAGTTATTCACTATTACGTTACCTTTGATTCATCTTCTTGGTACTCGCATTAGCCATACATTTACTCTCTAAAATCAAGAATTCAAATTAATTTTCTCGGACGAGATTTCTACTACCGTTCATTCTATGATTTAAAAAAAATATTAAATGTAAAATGCTACAGCTTCAGTAATTCTCTAAAGTTTGTTTATTTTAGTGAGACTTTTTAAAGGACCGCTTAAAATATATAGTGGGTATTTTTTAGTATATTTTTTCTTTTTTCTTCGGTTTGATGTTCAATTTGAGGGCCTATATTCGGCTGAGGAACGCAATTCCCTCGGCCATTGAATGTTTAATAGCTTCCACGCGAGATGGCGAAATGACGCAATATTTTTTATTTACCTTCGATATGAAAATCGCTTTCGTCACCATCTTCAAATATTATGTTTCCATTATTAATATTGTCATAACTGCTAATGCTTTTACCATTTCTTGCGACACTTTTATTTGATTTTCAAAGTGTTTCTTTACATTTTACAAGTCGTTGGGTTAATGCTGTAATTCCTATTAAAATATCAGTCGCCTACGTTGAAATCAAAACTGGGTCCGA
This sequence comes from Micrasema minimum, assembly GCA_022494985.1. NCBI lineage: Eukaryota > Metazoa > Arthropoda > Insecta > Trichoptera > Brachycentridae > Micrasema > Micrasema minimum. Next base: position 3,390 of record JAGVSP010000361.1, read on the forward strand.
TTTAAGAGGTGTCAAATTTATTAGCTGTGTGTTGAAATCCATTTTCATTCTGATGATATATATTTTTTTAAATACAGAAAATAAACATAAATCAGGATTTTAAAATATTTTTAATTTGTAAACTACTGTTTCGCCTCGACTTTATGCTATGACCACTTGAAGAATGAAATATTATTATGAAATATCACCCATGTATAAAGTTATTAATTTCGATGTTATGAAACAACTATCTTTTTTTATTATTTTTTTAATTAGTTTAAAACAAAAGTTGTTTAATTTCATAATTATGGAAAACTACAAAGTGAGTGCTACAAACATTGAGTTAATTAATTTTGATGTTATAAAATGATCAGGAATTTATTTTAATTTAATTACTCATATTTCAACAAAAATTTTATTATAAACAATTATTTTTAATGCATTTTCAGTGTTTATGACTTGTTATTTGGTGTTGTTAAGACTCCTGCAATATTACATTTGCTATCTGCCTTTGAACGAAAGCCGATTTTTCAGCATAGCATCACAAATATTAATATAGGTATAATCTGTTAATTTTATTAGCATTTTTAAATCAACTTAATCTCTCTAAAACAAAATTATGTAGATTTTCACGGTCGTTGTTGATTTTATTTGCTTTGTTTTTTGGGATTACCCGGGTTCCTACCTATCATTGCTTCCTACCGCTAGTATTTTTCCTCAGCAATTGTCAATGTTTTCCACCGGGCTTTGTTTGACAAAGCGTAGAGAACTACAGTTAGTTCTTCATTTCGCATTATTATTATCGTGTTCCTACCTATCATTGCTTCCTACCGCTAGTATTTTTCCTCAGCAATTGTCAATGTTTTCCACCGGGCTTTGTTTGACAAAGCGTAGAGAACTACAGTTAGTTCTTCATTTCGCATTATTATATCGTGTTCCTACCTATCATTGCTTCCTACCGCTAGTATTTTTCCTCAGCAATTGTCAATGTTTTCCACCGGGCTTTGTTTGACAAAGCGTAGAGAACTACAGTTAGTTCTTCATTTCGCATTATTATTATCGTGTTCCTACCTATCATTGCTTCCTACCGCTAGTATTTTTCCTCAGCAATTGTCAATGTTTTCCACGGGCTTTGTTTGACAAAGCGTAGAGAACTACAGTTAGTTCTTCATTTCGCATTATTATTATCGTGTTCCTACCTATCATTGCTTCCTACCGCTAGTATTTTTCCTCAGCAATTGTCAATGTTTTCCACCGGGCTTTGTTTGACAAAGCGTAGAGAACTACAGTTAGTTCTTCATTTCGCATTATTATTATAACCCGCAACCTTCGCGATGTAAAGTATTGTACTGGGAACCCGATCGTAGCTGGTCGGTGGAGTTATATGTGTATGCACCGAAGCGAACAGCCGTTGTTCAGTTGTGTTCTACACGATCTAGTAAACCGACAAATTGTTGGTACATTTGGAATCATTATTTATAGCTTTGCTGTATTTTCAGATTTATTTAGAACAGTAATTTGCCAACTGCAGAAGTCTCTCATTTACTCGGAATTAAAAAATGTTTTCTTTTTAAAATTCTTATCCGTGATGTTTTCTACGAATGGTTTTGACATGGTTTCGTATATCCAGAAAATACAAAACAAGCCATTAAAAAGCAAATAAAATTTTATTGGATGCTCCTCAAATTGTGCATAGCAGAATTTATACAATCCTCATGTTTTGTGGTTGACTTGTTTTTTGTTTGCGTTATTGAGGTTGTTGTGTATAAAATTAGTCAAAATACACGTGAGAATGGGCGGTATAAACATAACTTTTAACTAACTAACCATCACGCCATTTCCCCGTAGGGGTAGGCAGAGAGGATAGAACGCCACACCACTCTGTCCTGACATACTGCCTTTGCTTCCTCTACATGCATACATCTTCTCATGCACATACGCCGATTATTCCGACTTTTCACATGTCCACTTTCAAAGACTTAAATCATTAATTTTATTACATAATTTTTATTGTATTGATTTACATTTTGAATATCATAGTTTTTTTCCACATGATTTCATTTCGCGAGTCTCAAACCTACATCCCAATGCGGAATGTTCTAGCGATTAATCATATCCGTCTATACAGCGACTCGTTTTCAACACTTTTTTTGGCTCTGTAAATATTTTTCACCGAATGACGTTGATGTCTCGGGGGGTATGCGAATACAGTAATGAAACCTCTATTTGATTTGTGTACAACGTACATTTTCGAGAGATGGAAAAAAAAAAAAGAAAGTAAAAGCTAATGATGATCTTTCAGGATAATAATTCCAAAGGTTTGATGGGTTGAATTGGCTCATTTCAGAATATTCTTTTCTAGTTCTAAATTTATGCCAGGACAGAGTGGTGTGGCGTTCTATCCTCACTGCCTACCCCTTCGGGGAAATGGCGTGATGGTTAGTTAGTTAGTTAGTTAGTTCTGTAATGTTTAGAAAATGTGAAACGGATGGATGTAATAAGAAATGTCCAAAGACGTCCGTGACCACGTCAATACAATCCTCAAATCAGGTAAAGTTTGCTCATGCATTTACGTGTGCGAAGATGTGGATGAATCACAGGCCAGGCCGTACACCAAGGTTAAAAATACCAAATAATAGTCCTACTATTGACCTTTGACTGCTTCGGCGATTAAATCGTGAAGTTAATCTTAACATCATATTGCAAAATTATAAAAGCCATCCGAGACAGACATGGCATGACCAAGTACGACAAGTACTTGAAAGTGGACATGTAATAAGTCGGAATAATCGGCGTATGTGCATGAGAACATGTATGAATGTAGAGGAAGCAAAGGAAGTATGTCAGGACAGAGTGGTATGGCGTTCTATCCTCTCTGCCTACCCCTAGGGGGAAATGGCGTGATGGTTAGTTAGTTAGTTAGTTAAAAGCCATCTTTACTGGGCAAATCATTATAACATCTTTACTGGGCAAATCATTATAACACCTATCAAGTGTGACCGCCAAATTCAGAGCAGTAGGGTTCTTCCCGATAGCATGAATATCCTTGAAAACGTTATAAATATTTAAATTATATTTTTACAATTTCGACGATTTAAAACACAATGATCAAAAATTTGGTTTTCATTCATAAATTTATGTTTTAAAAACACGAAAATACGAATGATTTTTAACGCCCGTTATTGGCTAATGACGTCATACCCGTCCATCATAAAAGGCGGGAAATTCATTACGAAGTGAGCGCTCATATTGACGTGACGTCACACCGCATGCGCGCCAAATGGAGGATTTTGCGAGCGATTTGAAAAAGCGCTATTTCAAACCGCGCTAGAAAATTCATAAGACATCGTAAAAAAAAATTTTTAAATCCCTAGATATTGTAATTTTTCAATCAATTTTTTTAAATGAAAAATAAAAAAATCGGGAAGAACCCAATTATGTACTTTTTTCTGTGTATTATGTCTTCAGTATCGTCTTTTGACAACGATCAAACATAAGTTCCACCAATGTTCAATATCGTAAATCTTTTACAGAGCTACATACATTTACTTCTATCAATGATCTATTAATTAGGTATAATAATTTGGAATCTGCGTCTTTCCTGATTTTCAACTTCCCTTGGTGTGCGAGGAATATGTTGATCTCTAAAACTCCAGCATTGGATCAGTCAAGTCATTTTGTAATAAACTCTAGCATTGTATTGTTGTGTATTTAAGGCATATTATGTAATATATATATTTTTTCATTTTTATGTATTTGCAAATGTTTTTGTATTCTCTTTTTTATGAAAAGCCTGTATAGGCGTTTATAATGAATAAATAAATATGTATATCTCGCTTCTAAACCTTCCATTCATCCACATTACAATTGCAAAATTTACTGACAGAAATAGTCCATCTTTTTTCATTATTCTCGTTTCTTTTGAAATGTTTTTTCCCTTTTTTGGCAACAACATTCCACTTGTAAATGAAAGCAAAGATGACAAGTATTTTGCTGATAGTTTTGTTTATGTTTCTACCTGCAGTAATTATTGTTGCCTCGCCCATAATATTGTTGGCCTTTGTTGTGCCTCTAACAATACGTATCCCTACTTCCGAAAAGGCCTGGGCACGTGTTTCGGTATGCGGTTTAGCGACAGGTGTAGTAGGGGCGGTTCGGCTGCGTTTGTCTTTTAACTTCTAACGGGCAGAATTGCGAGAGAGAAAAAAAACTAGAAAACATTGTAACTAAAGCAAAATGTATGTGGTTTGCTTATGAATGATCTGAAATTTTCATTTTTTAAGCCATTACGTTAGAGGGAAACAGAATTATTCAAATGTATGTAGATAGTGGAAGATATAAATATAGTTGTCTTTGTTTCACTGCAAATACAAATGGAACATAAAATTTGGACAGTCTCTTTGAAATAGCTTGTCTAGTTAACTTAACATATCTCTGGTTATTTGTCGTTTTTGTAACCCGAATCTGTTTATGCAAGCTAATTTTTGATACCCTTGTTTCAAATTTTATTCTAGCCGTTAAAGAACATTGCGTACATGAGGTCGCTGGTTCGATTCCCGTAGAAGTTCACAACATACAAACTCTGTTGGCTAATGTACAAAGCCATGCATGATGCCGCTCCAGAGTATTTAAAAGAGCTTTGCATTCCAGATAAACTAGCTGAGAGACGTCTCACACTTCGATCAGCTACATCTACAGCTATAGGCAGGGTTTTAGTACCGATCCGTAATCAGCGCACAAAGTTTTGGAGAGCGCGCTTTTGCGGTTGCGGGCCCTGTGGCTTGGAATGCTCTCCCACCAGAAGTGCGCAACTGTGAGAGTGAAGTGATGTTTCGAAAGAAACTTAAGACCTATATGTTCTCAAAATCTTTTGATTAATTTTGATAATGGTATTTTCTACTCAGAAATTGAGTTTTCACTCACTTTAAATTTCCGAGCCGTTAAATTCAATATTTAAAGCGCCCTTGAGGTTATATTATACGAAAACGGCGCTATATAAATTATCCACAATATAATAATAATAATTCATTTAATGTGATTTTCTTATTAATATTTCATGTGTGATACCTTGGACTGGTATTACCGAAGCGTAAGACTGACCACCTTGCCTTCGGGTAATAAAATGATCAAGGTACACTGCACTTGGTGTGCCAATCCAGTGCCCTATGCAGGATAAGGGAATGTAGTAGTAAAAAAAAAACATTTGAAATTTAAAACCTTATATTTGTACAGGTAATTTTTTCAATGTACTGGACATACCCTTTCCAGTTTCTAAATTAACTTATATTCTTCCATCACATGTCAGTCTCCTCTCATCTACATCTTTCTCACCGCCTGTTTTCTTCTTTCTACTCTTACATATTTATAACAGCGTTCGTTTCGTTACCTGAATCTACCCTAAACGCTAACCATTTGACGATCACAATGAACATACGTTCATACCACGTTCGCGTTGCCGAGCACCATAGATGATAATAAATATCGCGGCTAAACGTCAAAACGTCAAATCAAGAAAGTCAACGCGCGTGTCGGATTGTTTATTATGTCGACTGCTTTTCTCAATATTTGGCTTGCCGAACGCCGGCTAAATGCAATACGGCACTCGAGAAAGATTGAAAGAAGATATGTGCGAAGAAGATATATCTCGGGAAATGGCTCGCGACTTGATGCGCTCGTTTAATAATCCCGATCGATAACTTTTAACGCGTGTTCCATTGTGATCGCGAAAACGTTAAACATCCATGGGTAAGAAATCGTTATCACGTCGCTTATTACCGCGTCCATAGTGATCTGTGATCGAGCTACAGGTACCCTGTTTAAACTGAATACAACCCCATTTGAATTTTAAACAACTCGTATCGAACTAAATTAGTCGGGTGGAGTAATTCGCATCTTGTTAGGGAGGGAAAGAATAATAAGGATACTATGTCTGAAATGGCCACTGCTCATTACTTGTTAATCAAGTTTTTTTTAAATTTGTATTGAATTTTTTATATTCATTTACCCTTTACGCGTTTACCGATATGTAAAGTTGGCTTGTAAGCTGTAATGAATTAACTACCCTTAAATTTTGGAAAGTCCGTGTTGAGTTATTCATTTACAAACTTTGGTAGATTATCTTGAAGAGTCGAAGTGAAGAAATTCCAAGCTTCATTTGTTCCTTTGTGATTTAGAATGTCAAACCATTTGATTTGATTTGAGCTTTTCTTCATATATTCATAATTGATGTTGGTTTTTGTATGCATTTTAGGTTCATTACATTTTGGTGGACTATTACTTTGAATTTCCACATTTAACGCGGTAGTAAAATGATCTGTCAAGGATGGCTGAACAATTATAGCAGTAAAATGATTTTTCGACTTAAATGATCTATGCAGGTCTCACGTTATTTGTCTCTCCTTGTTGCTTTGTTTACAGCTGCTTTAAAAGAGTAATGTAGAAGAAACTCTTCGTATTTATTTAGTTATTTATTTATTTATTTATTAATTTTAATTTGTACAAAATACTTTGCACTCCCAATTGAGTTACAAAACTCATTCTGGGACAGATATTAGATATTAGTTGTGCTTGTCATTTCTTCAGTATGTCTATATTAAAATCTCCAACTATAAATTATTGATTATTTTATTTTTATTTTTAACCACCATTATGACATTAAAAACATTTAACTGCCAATTAAACTATTTACGCTAAGGTTGCACTTGTAAATTTCTGAATTTTTTCATTGGTTTGTGAAGTTTTTATCATCGTCTAATCAATTTTCGCATTTCAAACTGTCAATTTGATCTTTCGGGAAAATGAGCTAAAATTATCTTTTATAAATGTTTTTCAAACTGTTCATTTTTTCAATCAGTTTAGGTAAACTTCTTTGGTCAAAGGTCGTTTCCTTTCGTCGTTCCCAGCCCGCGCCTAGTCGGCCCCTTTCTGCGCCGCGCCGTCGTTCCACAACAGCGCTGGCCGCGGACGGTGCGAACCCTGCCCACCTTTCTACCTGTTCTCGTCCACTCCCCCCACCTGTGGAGCGGCACACGCGAGATGAGTCACGAGTTAGGGCCGGGCGGTGCGGTAATCGAACAACTGGTTGCGAAAGTAACGCGTAACGACCGATATCTAAACTAATCGGTAAAAAAAATATTATGGTGTCTATTCTAGTACTGTTTTAAAGCATAAATGCGGCAGCCTAGCAAAAATGAAGCTATAAATATCCTTATTTTCCACGGGAACAGCGATGTGTAATTAAATGTTATTTGTAAATTTATGCCAAAAGTCACAATAGTGAAATGCGTATAAGCTACGCTCAGAATTTGTTCTTTGTATCCTATTTTAATTCAAATTGAAAAAATGTGTTGAATATATTCATGTCTCAGTTTATATTTCAACAGCATTCAGTCTACTTTCATCATTCTTTTGCTCATTGCTGTTGAAATGCGATCTCTCAGGCGAATGTGTGGTAAGACTATGTGTGATAGGTGTACAAATGTCGAAATTAGAGCAGAGTGCAAGACTGAGATAAGCATTATCGACAAAATTAAGAAAGGGCTTTTACGGTGGTTTGGTCATGTGGAGCGAATGGAAGATGAAAGAACGGCCAAAAAAAGTTTAAACGCAAGTGTGCCTGGATGTAGAAGCAGAGGAAGGCCGAGAAAGACATGGCATGACCAAGTACGACAAGTTCTTGATAGTGGACATGTGAAATGTCGGAATAATCGGCGTATGTGCATGAGAAGATGTATAAATGTAGAGAAATCAAAGGAAGTATGTTAGGACAGAGTGGTATGGCGTTCTATCCTCTCTGCCTAAATGGCGTGATGGTTAGTTAATTAGTTAGTTAGTTAGTTTATATTGATTTTTACGAATATGACTTTTAGCCTTTTTCTTTATTGACTTTTGATACGTAAGAGTGATGTCTACGTTTAATGAAAATCTGACAGTAAAAAGCCATCAATGGTGTGGTGGTGCTGTCAGGCTGAAGAGGATGTTGGCAGCTTTTCTCCTTGATGCTGGTCGGAGGGAGTCAGAAAATTTGATGACCATTGAGGGTAGATCGAAGATAGCCTCATTTTTCTTAATAGACTAGGTAATATGTATTAGTTGTAATAGTATTTTATTTATGTATTGTTTCTAAAATTTGTAATAAAAAAGAAAAAAGTATGTCCATTATATATTTACTCGCCTTAAAACGGGCCTAGAGCCTAGTTAGGCGATAAAAATGTAATATTTTATATGTATATGTACTTTAATAAATAAATAAATAAATAAAATGTATAATAGCAATAGAAAATTCAATATTATCGTTGTGAGTATTGAAAACCGAGGGGAAGATTACAAAACCGCTATCCACCCACAATCTAAGAGTCTTGAAATTTTGATAGAATAATCGGTAATCCGAATAACCGGTTATCGGACTTGTGGCTGATTTATTCTCTCTCAACACTAGCCGCCAGCCGCCAGTCTGCCATGCTTCGCCTCTCGCGGTGAACGTGATGTGCCGCCAGCCGACCGAGCGCTCCAGCACTGGCTGGCAATACGACATCCAATATCCGTCTTCTTCAGGACATCGGAAGATATCTAACCAGTGTTGTGTGTGAGTGCGAGTGTCGAATCTTCCTGCCGCCCGTGCAGTTGGTGTATTATGTGTGTGCAGTGTACCGCGAAATATGCCGCTTGACTCGGTTAACTCCGATGCATTGTGTGCTGGAGCTTAGTGTCACTCCCATTAAGTTCAAGAATCCAAAAAACCCAGCGAAATTCGTATCTTATCGCAATTTTACGATCTCGTCTTGTTTTTATGAGGCGTATTCCTATCAGAAACATCGCCTGATAATTGAAAATATCTCTGGTTGATTATTGATTACCTTTGTCTTCGGTTTATCAAATCCGCTCTGATAAGTCTCTTGCGATGACGCAACTGCCTTGCAGACACTGTACACGTGTATTTGCATATCTTCCAACTTGTTGAATCACATTTATTACCGGTTTAGCTACAATCCCACGATTGAATATCATATTCTAGCTTATACTTTTACTATCTACCGGGAAACGGGTTTGTCGCCTTTTGGCTTCTTATTCTCGAATTTTCGTTACTTCTTTGTTTATCCCGGCGGCTAAACATCGCTGTTCCTTTGTACGCAATCAATTGTTGCTGTGCCATCGTTTGCAGAGAAAGCGAGTCTAATTAAGGCGGAGAAATGATGGGCTAGTTGTAAATCTACAGCGAGATGCTATAAAGCAGTCTTCGGCTAAGGAAATGATTTGATTTATCCTCTACATCTCTACAATAACGTCGTAAATTTCATCCCGTGCCGTATAATCATCTTATTACGATTTCAATACACAATTCAGTACCAATAAACATTAATACAATATGTACTGTACCACGCTTGCCTATTTCACAAGGCATCGGGTTCTCGGCGCCCTGGTCGTCCACTGTTGACAATTCGTCGTCAGTTTGCGTCAGAGCCGCGGGACGTGGACTTGACTTGGGAGAATGCACGGGCCTGGAGGCAGTTTGTGGATTCCATATGCTCCACATAGGGAGCGGATATAGTATGATGACGATGTACTGTTATCAATTATATTTTACAACAGGCATTAACGATTTCTTTTGTTTTATTCTAGTGATGTTTTTTTAAAGAATTATCTCCGACCTCGCTAGTATTTTATTGCCTATCGCATATATTATTTTCCCTGCATGGAACTCCGTGCAATTGAACACATTATCGTAGCGATACCAGAGTACTCACTTTCAATATATAAATAATATAACGTTACATCCAAGGCTGTCTTCGTCTGGATTTTATCTTAACAATACACCTTTCAATATTTTAATTGAGTAGATGTCTTTAAAGTCGTTAAGAATCAGGAGGTGCTCAGTGCTCATGCTGTTCATAACCCCCGCATATGCTAATCCAGTTGTGCAAATAGTATATTACAAGTGTACATCACCGATGTTTGCTTTTGTTTCGTTATTCTTGCATTCGCCAACAAGAGTTGACACATATTAGCCTAATGTCGTCACTCCTCCATTGCCATTTAGAATTTTTGAACTCGGCATCATCTATCTTCTCACAAATTGAAAGTAGAAATGATTTGATATGGTATCAGGATCCTACTATGAATTGACATAAATCTCTACTAAACTAGTTTAGGTACTTATTTTATTTTTAAAGTTGTTGATTATTGGTGACTTGAACATTCTAATGTATTATTATGACTAGAAACTCTTGGTCTCACAACACTGAAGAAAAGACGGGAAAGGGGTGATTTAATTGAAACATACAAGATAATGAACCGTCACTATAAGTGTAATAAATTGTGTGAAATCTTCAAACTGAAAAACAACGCACGACTTCGAGGCCACAACCTTAAGCTGGAGAAGACCGGTTTAATCAGAACCCAAGAAAGCATTTCCTGAGCAACAGGGTGGTAGATAGCTGGAACGGGCTACCGCAGGAGCTGGTCATTGCGAATAGTGTGAACGGGTTTAAGAATGGACTGGACAAGTTTTAAACCCAACTAACTGTCCGATTTAGGCATATCGGCTTTAAGCTGCTCGCCTAATATTAAATAATAATACTAATAATTATTATTATTTTTGTTTTTCTTGGCTTTACCATAACAGCGCTGTTGATAGTTGATAATGTTTGCATTATTCATTTGTGTTCTCAATCCCTACGCTCTGTTTGCTCAGCTACGATTAACTCCGCTTACATTATCATTGATTTGACGTCTTTATTTATTTTAACCTCTTATTCAATCTCGCTCTAGTCCACCTAAACAAACACCCCGAAATAATCTCCGTTATTGATAGTTTGTCAGGGTCAGTTCGGCATGCAATTAGTGTTAAACTATCAAAAAACCTCCGCAGTTTTGATTGTCGAATCGCTCAGCGAGAGTTTACAAAAGCTACGCACTGATAGAAATTTCGCTGCGAAAATTTCTCCCGAAAATCTTTAGTGGATTCGGCGCTCAATAGTCTGAAATAATTTTGCGAATTTCCCCATTGTTGTGTTAGCGGGAAAGCGTGAACAAAATGCCGCCATTGATTGCTCCGTTTTGTCAGACAGCAATCATACCTCTATTAAAATTTGCGAAAATAATTTGCCGGCAACAATCTTATGGTCCCCTCTAATTTCGCGTTGATCGGGAAACCGCGCATGCGTGTCTGTGTCGGTACTCGAAAATCCAACGAACCGGTAGTGGCTGTCGATCTTTTGTGATAATTCAGCCAATCATCCGATCCATTGCCTCTACACTCCTCGGAGTATTTTCAATTCTTACTTCTGCGGATGCGAAGTAGCTAACGGCTAATGTACTTACTACAACTCCGTTTCTTTTTACTCTCCGTCATAATCCGTAATGTTGCTTTAATTTGAAACCCGTGCGTGCAAGAAGCATTTTTGTTTATATGGCATCCGCAAAATTTTTGTTTAATTACATATATTGATTCACAAAAGTAATCGCAATTTAAGCGCAAGTCTGAACTGAGTCTGTTGCTCGATCACAGATCACTACCGACTCGGTAATAAGCGACGTGATAACGATTTCTTACCCATGGATGTTTAACGTTTTCGCGATCACAATGGAAACACGCGTTAAAAGTTATCGATCGGGATTATTAAACGAGCGCATCAAGTCGCGAGCCATTTCCCGAGATATATCTTCTTCGCACATATCTTCTTTCAATCTTTCTCGAGTGCCGTATTGCATTTAGCCGGCGTTCGGCAAGCCAAATATTGAGAAAAGCAGTCGACATAATAAAAAATCCGACAAGCGCGATGATTTGACGTTTGGCGTACGGCCGCGATAATCGCGTGCATCGGCTCCGCTCGGCTCAGATCGGCAACGCTCGGCTCGGCGAACGTGGTATTGAACGAATGTCATTGTGATCGGTCAAATCGTTAGCGTTAGCACGTGGTTAGCACGTTTTTAACTACGTCGTTAGTTAGCTTAATTCAAATGGTCACACTCAAGTTTTGTTTTCTCATATTTTGCTGTTGAAATTTCACGAAGCTGTTTTGTAATGTCCCGTCGATTGTATTTCTGTCCTACTGGTTAGTGATTGTCTGCTTCTAGTACACGAAATAAACGGTGTTTTAAAACGATTATCTCGTTGTATCTATTTTCTCTTTTATTACTTTCTTGCACCCGCTCCAATTTGATAATTGATCGGTCCAATCTGTAATTTCCTATCGATCACAGTAATAGGGGCTATTCTGTACCTCCGTTTCTCCGATCTAGATTAGACTGAAGAAAAGAAAGTTCCCAAGTTCCTCTCACTTCTCCACTATTGCCATATTGTTGGGTTTCTTTGATTGCCTTTGTATTATTAGAATTTACGGTTTCTGTGAATCGTGTTGCACGTTTTTAAAATTCCGTTTTTTCTTTTTTACTTTCTGAAAACCATATCACCTAGAAAGACATTTTGTAAACAGGAGTTTCATGGGAATTAATACCATTATCTATAAAAATGAAAATAAATTACGACCTTTTCTGTAAGTAAGTATATTGTTGGTATTGTGAAGGGTGTGGTGTTGGAAAAAGAAGGATGAAAGCAGACGGAATGGTGTTGGAATGCGATCTCTCAGGCGAAATGTGTAGTGAGACTATGTTATGATGGGTGTACAAATGTCGAAATTAGTAGCTGAGATCAGCACTATCGACAAAATTAAGAAAGGGCATTTACGATGGTTTGGTTCCAGTGGAGCGAATGAGGCAGTGCGAAAGAACGGCTAAAAGAAGTATTAATACAAGTGTGTGCCTGGATGTAGAAGCCGAGGAAGGCCTTGAAACTGGACATGTGAAAATTCGGAATAATCGGCGTAATGTGCATGAGAAGATGTATAAATGTAGAGGAAGCAAGGGAAGTATGTCAAGACAGATGTAAGTATGGCGTTCTATCCTCTCTGCCTACCCCCTACGGAGAAATGGCGGCGTGATGTTGGTTGTAGTTAAATTAGACGTAATTTTCTTTTAGTTTTTTGTTTTTTTTATCACGGTTTTGAATAGTGATTCATTCGATTCCAGCACTTAATATCCCACGTTTTTTACCTTCCATTATTGACCGGTCAAAATGTCCCACACACCTCATTGACCAATATTTTTTTAAATAAAATGTGACGAATTCAGCGTCTCGCTACGTACATAATTATATTGAAACGTCAGCATTCTCTCGATAAGTGGAAGAACAATGTGTTTTTTTCCTCTTTATCATCATTAATGACACGGTCACTTGTACCGATCGAGTGCGGCAATCTTCACGTTCGTTACCACAAATCCGATGGCATTTTACACGAACTGATTCGTCATCAGTTTTGCTCGATCACAGATCACTACCGACTCGGTAATAAGCGACGTGATGACGATTTTTCTTACCCATGGATGTTTACACGTTTTCGCGATCACAAAGGAACACGCGTTTAAACAGTTCCCCGATCGGGATAATAAACGCGCGCATTCAAGTCGCGAGCCATTTCCCGAGATATATCTTATTCACACATATCTTCATTCAATCTATTCTCGAGTGCCGTATTGCATTTAGCCGCGTTCGGCAAGCCCAAATAATATGAGAAAAGCAGTCGACATAATAAAAAAATCCGACATAGCGGCGATGATTTGACGTTAATTGACGTACGGCCGCGATATCGCGTGCATCGGCTCCGCTCGGATCAGATCGGCAATGCTCGATCGGCGAACGTGATATTGAACGAATGTCATTGAGATCGGTCAAATTGTTAGCGTTAGCACGTGGTTAGCACGTTTTTAACTACGTCGATAGTTATCTGTGATTGAGCTACAGGTCTATTAATCTGTCTTCACCTCTCAGCACGTATTGTCATCAATTCCGAAACTCTTGACAGTCATCTTAAAACGACTACCCATAATACGTTTCCAATGATGTGAGCTAATATTAGTAATTAGGGTAAGTTTTATAGTCCAATGTTATGAATCTACGGGACGTCAAACATTCTGGCAGTGGCTGATATTTTCTTTGTAAAGTATACCGATCGTTTAATCATACATACAATTTGGTTGCATGCAATTCGTTTTCATGTTTTGTATTTGAAACTAACTTCAGAATTCATAAATGTTGTGTTGTAATGAAATCTGTAAATGATATAATAAATAATCCCTATCGGATTAGAACAGTTTTGAACCAAATCAGATCACAACTTAATTGGGCTATATTGAAATTAACAGATACAAATCCACTACTTACTCCTAGAGAACACGTCTTACAATGATGTAATAATAATTATATTAATCATCCACCATTGGATCTCATCAGATTTAGTGGCCTATTCATATCCTATATAGTGGTAAACGAGATGAACTACATGAATTAACTGCTGGATGTAGTCCAACGTTGAGGAGTTGAAAAAAAAAAAGGGGGTATTGGAAATGAATACCTCAACACGGGCATTGTGCCTAGTGAGGCAATTCATAGTGATCTAAAAAAAAGTAAAATTAAAAATATTAAAAAATAAATAAAAATTCTCCAAAACAGTTAACCGACGGTCAAAATTGGTATAGATTAAGCGATCGTGTTGACCCAAAAAAAAGGTAAAATCGCTCGGATATATATACGAAAGATAAACCCTATATATACTCAATGCAATTTTTATATTTAGAAAAAAGAATATTTTCGTCAAACATCAGTCGATAATTGTTGGAATATTATTTGGTAAGGCACCCCCCGAAGAATCCCCTTTTTTAAATAAATTCGATTTTCGGGTGCGAAATTTAATATTTATTATTTACGGGAAAAACCATTTTAATAACGAATTAAGGGGATAAAAGGGCAATTTGGGGTGTAAACATAAAAATGGACAGAAATTATATTGGAAAGGGTTAGACCAAAATTTAAAAATAAAAGTGGACACAATTAAAGACAGGAAAATTTTTAATATTAAATATTAATTAAAAATATCTAAAGGCCCCCCGGGTCATCGGAAACTCTTACGGTTTTGACACAAACCGATTATATATAAATTTGGTTCTTTTTTTAATTAAATAAATTCCAAATTAAAAAAATTTTTTAAAACCATACCGGGGGTTTAAAAAGGGGCCCAAAATTTGCCCGGGGGCCCCTAAACGCCCAACCGCCCCATTCTACACGGCCATTATCGACCATTTTTAAAAGGGGAAATTTTTCCCCAAACAACACAGCCGAAAAGAAGGGGGTAGAACCCTTAATTTTGATTCCCCCAAAAACCAAAACCCCCCAACCAAAAACATTGGATCAAAGAAAAATAAAAATCCAAAAATTAAAAACACCCCAAAAAACCCCCTTAACAATTTTTGGGTCAATTCCAGAACGCCCTCTTCCAAAAATCAAACCTGATTTAAAAATGGGGCGGGAAAAGATTTTTCAAAAAAAAAAACTTGGGCTATTTAACCAAAAATCCAAACCCCCAAAAATAAAAAAAAAATTTACGGGGTTTTTAATTGAAATTTTTAAAAAAAATGGAAAAATTTTTGTTTAAAATTATTATTTTTTTTATTAAAAATATTTTTTCCCGCGGGTTCAGAACCCAAAAACAATTAGTTTACAAAACATTTTTGGGGGAGGAAATTTGGAAGGGAAAAAAGGTGAAAAAATCATTATTTGGGGAAAAGCAAAATTTTCCAATTTAAACTTTTCCAAAATTTTGGGGGCCCTCAAAAGAAAAAAATTAATCTAAAAAAAAAGCAACCAAAAAAACGGTTCTTTTAATTGGTATTCCCCGAAATTTCCTTTTAATCGGGGTACAAAAGTATTCGTAAAAATTATTCGTTACCCTTTAATTTTTTCCCCCGGGAAAAACCCAGCGAAAAAAATCAAAAAGGGAAAATTTTTAATTCCGAACCTTGAAAAATCATTAAAAAAACTTTTTTGGAAAAAAAAAATTTTCCCGATTAAGTTTTTTTTAAAAATATTTTTTTCCCAATTTGGGAAAAACCTTTGTGGGGTTTCATACCGGTATCCCGGTTTAAAATTGGGCCCGGCGGCACCGGTTGGCCCTTAAAAACTTTTAAAATGCCAAAAAAGCCCCCGGGGCCAAAACGGACCCGGGTTTTCCATTATTTTTTTGGCCCCCGCGGGATCGACCGGAAAAAAATGTAATTTTTAAATACCCAAAAAAATTCCCGCCCCGCCGGGAAAACCCTTTTTTCCAAAAAAAAGAACGGGGGGAAAAGGGGGGTTTTTGGGTTGGGACCCTTTGGGGGTTTGCCCGGCCCCGGCAACCCCCCGCCTACCCCAGGGCCGGGAGGGGAAAACCGCCAAAACCAAAAAACGGGGGCCAAAAAAAATTTAAACCCAAAAATTCAACCCCCCCGGGGTGATTTGGGGAAAACCGGAAAAATTTTTAAAAATTCCCACCAAAGGGGGGGGCCGAAAAAGGGACGCCCTTTGTGCAAAATTTTGGGTCGGGTTCCCCCTTTTTTTAGGGGTATTAAAAAATTTAAACCAAAAAACCTTGGGGTTTATTACCAAAAAAAATTTTTTTTTTTTTTATTATTATTGGAAGGGGTGACAAATTAAAAGGTCTTTTTTTAAAGGGAGCCTTTGAAAAATTAAATTAAACCCTGGGAAAAAATAAAATATCGCCAGGGCAGAAATACTCCCCCTTCAAAGTAAACCATTACAAAATTTAAAATAAATAAAAACTTAACCAAAATTGAAAACATTCAAAAAAAAATTAACAAGTTTGAAACACAATTATAAACCTCTGAGCCATCATGGCTACAATACACGTAAATCAAAATACCTCCACATTTTAAAATTATCATCCACAAATTAGGAAAAAAAATCCCAAAATGTAACATTTCTCCCCCAAAATAATTAAACTAAGCCCCATGAAGTAGAAAAAATAAATAAATCAATAACATATAGAGCCCATAAATATTTGTATTATAAAGTAAGTTATTCAGAAGTTATGATGTATAGGATTAAGATTGAATGTGTTAATTTTGTATCGTTCTTTCTTATTCGCGGTTTGATTGTGCAATATGTAATTAAAAATGTATATAATACCATTGGTCCCAAAATGATAGTTTTTATAACTCCTGGGAATATAACACATGTATGTTAATATTAATAATAATTTTAAAAAATCATCTTAAAAGAATCATGTAGGAAGACTGGCTATTATAAAAATCTACCCGTCTCCATTGTTATGTTGAAATCTATTGGAAAAATTATACCCATCTGTGTTTACCACTTTGTGGTTACAAAAAAACTTTCTACTCACAAAAAATGGATTAGGGTTGGGATTCCGCAATAACCTGCTTTTTTCTATCCCTTTGGGGAAATACGGCAAAGTGCGCTCGTAATTCAATTAAATTGTACCAGTTGCTCGATCACAGATCATGTACCGTATTCGTTAATAAGCGACGTGATCACGATATCTTACCCATGGATGTTTTAACGTTTTCGGCGATCACAATGGAACACGCGTTACAAAGTTATCCGATCGGGATTATTAAAACGAGCGCATAACTAGTCGCGAGGCATTTCCCTGAGATATATCTTATTCGCACAAATCTTCATTCAATCTTTATTAATAATATTAGCCGTTTTCGCGCAAGCCTAATATTGAAAAAAAGCTTGTCGAAATAATAAAAAAAATCAGACAAAGCGCGATGATTTGACGTTTGACGTAAGGCCGCGTTATAGCGTGCATCGGTCCCCGCTCGGCTCAGATCGGCTATGTTTGGCTATCGATACCACGGTATCGAACGAATGTCAATGTTAATAATCTGTGGTCACTGTGATCGCTAAAATCGTTAGCGTTAGCACGTGAATAGCACGCTTTTAACTACGTCGATAGTTATCTGTGCTTGAGCTACAGGAATAATAATTTATTCCATGTTATGCGGGTGATTTCGTTAGTGAATCCAAAACTTTTAATTGAAACACTCGATCGAATCAAAAGTATCAACTATCCCTTTGTTTTGGATACTACAAATTTCTACCCTAAGTGGACTGTGGGCAACTATCCGGGTTGGTGCTCTTACCTGTCACGTCCCTTACCGTGTATACAGTACAAATCTCTAGGTTAGCCTGTTTACTTTGGCTAATGTTATCGTAACCTATCGTTAACCACGGCAAACATTTCACGAAACGTCTGGCAAATATTTACAAGGATATGTACGTAATATGTATAATCACTTAGCTCAGCTTAAATCCCAAGTATCAAACTTTATTAATGTGGTTTTTATTGTCGAATTAATTATCAAAAAAAAAAACTAACTAACCATCACGCCATTTCCCCGTAGGGGTAGGCAGAGAGGATAGAACGCCATACCACTCTGTCCTGACATACTTCCTTTGCTTCCTCTACATTCATAAATCTTCTCATGCACATTGCACACATACGCCGATTATTCCGACTTTTCACATGTCCACTTTCAATTACTTGTACTTGGTCATGCCATTGCCATGTCTTTTTCGGCCTTCCTCGGCTTCTATATCCAGGCACACTTGCATTTAAAATTCTTTTAGCCGTTCTTTAGTTACTCATTCGCCCCACATGACCAAACCATCGTAAAAGTCCTTTTTTAATTTTGTGGATAATGCTTATCTCAGCCTTGCACTCTGCTCTAATTTGGACATTTGTACACCTATCATACATAGTCTTATCACACATAGCTCGCATTTCAACAGCATTCAGTCTACTTTTATTAGTAATAATTAAAATGATCAAGATTCACTACTGCACTTGGTGCACCAATACAGTGCCCTATGCACTATTGGATGCGGATACGTTGTAAATTAATTCAATATTTATGTACATCCTTTTTCGTAGAACTTTTTGCTAAAACTGCCCAATCTAAGGACCTCACTTTTCAATCTTTAAATAGTACTATAGCAAATTCCCTAAAAATTCCTGATTGCAACAGCCAATATTGTTTATGTCTTTATTCAGTCTGCTTTAGTCTTTTTAATTCCACGTATCCTTTAAAAAAAAGAAACTTAATATCTCTACTTACATGCGTCTTAAAGTTTATTCGCACTAAACAAATTATAAGTCATTGCGATCAAAACTGCTGTTGCAACGTTATTTTGTCCTTATTCGTAATATGAAGAACGCATCTTATAATATTATGCTTATATTCTAATACTACGTACCTACCAGATGTATTAACTAAATAGTAGGTAGGCTGCTACATATTTATAAACTATTCACAGTTACAACTAGCTTTTTCTGAATATATTAATTTACTTCTCCGAAGTCGGCAAAAAATGTTTTTATTGTCCATTGATACGTACCCGCCCATCCATCGGCCTTTTATTCAGCATTATCGAATTTCTACTGTGCTGGGCTATTGTTCCGAATCGCCGTTTCAATGAAAGTAATTTTCCGCTTCTCAATTCCTAGATAAAGAATGCAGGTACCATTAATTTATATTGTTTGTTTCCCCGGACCTCGGTTTGGGAGCGAATTGCTTTCATTGCCATAGAATTGTTTGGTAATGCGGATTTCACAGAAACCGCGGCCGAGTCGAGTGTGGTAATTGAAAATGATTTTGTGTCGTTTGGCTAGGGTTCGGTGTAATATATGGTGATGGTTTTCGTGTTCGTGTATTTGTGTGTTTTTGACTTCGTCACAGCGCTGCTTCGAGCTTTCATTGTCTCTGTTACATCGCTGGTTCTTCGTTACCGCTTGGGAGCATTTCGTTGGTCGGGTCGTCCCTGGTTTGCTTGACTATTGAAGTTGCCACGCACACCTGACTGACCGATTTTCTTCGTCTCCCTTTTGCAGAACTGAATCCGACTCCTCGCCCTTCGCCGTTGGCCTTACAAGGACACGGACCATATGAGGGACAGCGTTGATCTACTTTCTCTTAGCACGATCTGGGTCTTCGTAAAACCACTTTCGTTGGACTATTTTTAGTTTTTCTGCACACCTTAACATTGTAGCTGTTCATTTGTTAGTTTACTTTTTCGTCGTTGGTAAATTTATATCAATCAGTGGGGATATTTTAGTGACTTAAATTGTTTCTGAATTTCAGTTTTATACACACATGCGATTGATAACAGTTTAAGTTAATAGAAACTTATCGAACGTTTATCTCTCAATTAAGATCTAATGTGATTTGTAGATTCATCGTATCGAATGTAAGAACAATCGCGTCATCCTTTATCTCCCCAACCTTCGCGAGTGATATCGTCCCCCGCCCCCGAGTGATGATATGGAAAGGGTAAGGAGGACAGAAGTAACGCGCTGCAGCTCGCGGAGCCATGTCGCGCTGGCAGCCGGCAGAGCCCAGGAGAGCTTCCCCCCGCCCCCGGCGAGCTGCGACTGGCGGTGCGCCGCCGCCGCTATCGGCCTGGCCGCACCAGCGCCGTATCTCCCCGATACCGGCGATAACGAACTCTTAATCGTCGCAGATAACGCGATACTGTCAACTGTCAGTCGAGAGGGAAAAACTTCGCGAGAAATGTACGCGCCGCGGCGACGCACAAGGCCGTCTAAAGGTTTCAATCGAACATGATTATGGAACAGTGATACAGTGGAACAGCGATAAAATGGATAGAATACTGAACAGGGTAGACTTTTATACAGGAAAGAGGCTGTCGATTCCCTTCCCCGCCAGGAGGCGGAGACCAACGGCGACCGCAGGGAGGAGAAACTGTCCGCCATATCTCTGGCCATGATGGACAAGCCGCCGGCCACGGAAGCCGACCGCAGCGCGGCCTTCGTGGCCGTGACCTCGTCCATCGTCACCAAGCTGTACGACCAAAGTTCGCAGGGAAACCGGTTACCCAGCTCACGTCCCCGGGCCTCGCCCCCAAAGGGGGCCCCGGGGGTTTCCCCAAGCAAAAGGGCCGGAAAGGTCAACCGGGGGCCGGGCCCCCTTCCAAGGGGTCAAATCCTTTCCGGGCGGCCCGGGCATTTTCCCAAAGGAAACCCAACGGACCCGCCTACAACGGAAAGGCTCCAATAGTGGGGTAACGTGACTGTGATCCAAAACAAAACGTCCAAAGGAATGCGGACTACCTGCCAAAAAAAGGGTCAAAAGAGATGGAAAGAGGGGTTTTAAAGGGAGCCCCTAAACGAGCCCATTTAGCCCCGAGGAAAAAAGTTCCCCGTACGTGGGAAACCGGGACCCGGGGGGAAAACCGGGAAAACCTGTGAAAACGGGGTTAACGGGAGGTTTTCCCCGGGGGGCCCAACTAGGGGGGCGGAAGGGAAGGGCCGGCCGGGGGGTTCAAAACCGGGGGAGGGGGACCCGGCAAATCCACGGGCGGCAAAGGGCCCGAGGGGGCCCGGGGGCGTGGCCGGGCCTGCGCGGGGGCGGCCCTCACCCAAACCCGCTCAAGTCCGGCACCAGCGCCGTGGTGGGGGGCGGTGGGGGGCGAGGGGCCGGGCAGGGGGCCCGCCGTCCCGGGGGGGGGGGGGGGCGCGGTGGGGGGCGCGGGGCCTTCCCGCCCCGGGAAAAACAGGGGAAAGGGCCAGCCGGCGGCGGCGGCCGGTGGGGGCCCCCTCCCCGCACCGGGGCGGCGCCCATCCTCCCTATAGGGAAAAAACAATCCGCCACTACCCCATCACCAAGGCCCGGTTTTTTTTCCCAATTTATGTCATTTGGGGAAAACGGGGAAAAATTCTAAAGTTAAAAATTTTTTAAAACAAACCCAAAAAAAATTTTACCCCAAAAAATCATCATTGTGAAAAAAAAACTGGGCAACATTATAAAAATTTTTTACTTATGTTTAAAACAAAAAAAAACGGATCTAACAATGAATTCAAAATTGCCCTAGGCCAAACGTTAAAAATTTTGGGGAAATTGTTTCGGGAAGGGGCCGACCGGGAATCAGACAAAACCCAAGGGGGGGGGGGGGGTTTTTAATTTTTGGGAGTTGGGAAAGGGGTTTAATTTTTTTAAAATGATTTTGATTTAATTGCCATTTGTAATAAATTGTGATTTACAAAGCATTTACTTGATGGTTCAATTAAAAAAAAACCAAAAATTTTTATATAAGTAAAAAATTTATCGATTGTTCCAAAAATTTTGTATCTTTGAAAAGCATCTATTGGAAAAATTATTTTAAATTTTTTTTATTATTTTATTTTTTTTTAGTAAATAAAAATAAATTTTACATAGACTAAAATTATTACATTACACTTTAAATTTATTTTTTTTCCCAACTGTTCTTATCCTTTAAAAACATTTTTTAAAAAACATCTTTATTTTATATTACTTAATTGAAGGGCTACTTTAAAATTTTCCAAAAAAACGTTTCCTTTTTAAAGGGCCGCGTAGTATTTATCACGTTGTTTTAATTTTTTCACATTGTTTTTATTAAACCGAGCGCACAAAACGTTTTTTTGAAAAAAAAAATACCGTTTTATTTTGAAAACAAGTTTTTTTAATTCCTCGGGGTCGTAAAAAAACAAAGTTATGGGAACCGTTTCCGCTAAGTCATGACGGGGGGCATTTAATTTTTTAAAAAATTTTAATTTTACTTTTTATCCTTTTTGGAATTTGGGTTTTTTTTTTTTTTTTAAATTTTTTTTTTTTTTTTTTTTTGGGGTTTTTTTTTTTTTTTTTTTTTTTTTTTTTGGGGGTAAAAGGAAAAAAAAAAGGAAAAAAAGAAAAAGGAAAGAAAAATTTAAAAAGAAAAAAAGGTTTTTGAAATTGGGGGGGGGGGGAAAAACAAAAATTTTTAAGGCCCTTTAGAATTAAAACCCTTTTTTCCAAAGGGGGGCCCGATTTTTGGTTATTTTGTCATTTTGCAAAACGTCCCCCAGACCAAATTTGGAAATTTTATAAAGGATCCAAAAAAAAAAAAAAAAAAAAATAATTTTTAAAAATCAAACTAAAAAAAAACGTTTTTTGGTTCAAAAAAAAGGACATTAGGGAAAAACTCCCAAAACAAAAATTAAAACCAAATTTTTTTAAAAAAATTGACCCCCTGAAAAATGGTCAAAAGCAAAGGGTCCCAATTTGGGGTTTTATAATGGATTCCTGGAAACCAAACCCTTTTGGTTTCGAGAGGGGGAAAGGGAAAGAGTTTTTGGAAAAAAAAACAAAGTAGATTGAAAAGCTGTTTTAATGTGAATGTGTCGAAAACTCTTTGGCCCGAATGGGTGGAAAAATACATGTAAAGATAGGGTTGGGGCCCTAATGTTTTAAAAAAGCAGAATGGCCCAAAAGGGTGAGAAAAGGGATTAAACGACCAAAAATAAGAAAGGTATTTTACGTGGTTGGTCACTGGAAGCCCCAAAATTTAAAGATGAAAGAATGGCTAAAAAGGGGTTTGCGTGCGAGCGTGTCCCGGGGTTTTTGAATCGGGAAGGCCGGGGGGGGGGGGGGCCGGGGGGGGGGCAAAAAGGGGGGGGGGGGGGGGGGGGGGGCCGGGAAAGTGGCAAAGTAAAATCAAAAATCCGAAAATGGCGGTGCAAAAAAGCTTTTATGAATGTTTTTGGGGGAAAGGAAAAAAAGGGAAAATTTTTTGGGGCCCGGCCCGGGGGTTTTGTGGCGTTTCCATCCTCCTTTCGGGGGAAAAAAGGCCGTGAAGGGTTTGAATGGAAACCGGGAAACCCGCACCTAATAAATTTTTATTATTTTATTTTAATTTTTAAATTTTGAAAAAATAGAAAGTGATAAAATTGGGGGGGTTTTTTATTTCCCAAATTGGCAATTTTTTCAAACCACCAATGTTTGGCACCCCAACGCGGTTACCACAAAACCACGAGGCGGCCCTATTATTGACTACTTGTGCATGTTTTTTTCCTCGAATCTTCGAGGTATTATGGGTTTAAGGGGGAAAAATCATAACCTTCCTGGAAAAAACGGAAAAAAAAAAGGGGAAAAATTTCCCCTTTTAAAAAAAAAATAAAAAGTAAAAAAATAAAAGGTTGTTCGGGTAATTTAAATTTGGTTAAAAACAAAATACGTTATTTGGGTTTCTTAACTATGAATAAATCAGAAAAACAAATTTTGCCAAGGGGTAAAATGTTCATCCCGAACAAAGCCCACAAGGGCGGGAAAAAAATCAAACTTATAATTAAGAAAAAAAAAATTAAAAAAAACCCAAAAAAACCATTTTTTTTAACATACCAAAATCAAAAAGTTCACAAAATTTAAAGGGGGTTTTCAAAACAATAAAAAGAAAATTCCTAAAAAAATACAATTTTTATCTTGTAAAAAAACTGTTTAAAAAAAAAAGGGGAAATTTAAATAATAAATTTCTAGTTGCGGTAAAGGCCCTAAAATTTCCGTCCCAAATATTTAAATACAAAAAGGTTCCAAAGGGGGTTTTAATTTTTAAAAAGGGAAAAATTAAAAGGGAAGGGGCTAAAACAAGGCCTAGTCCCCCAAATTTTTAAAACTAACTAAACCCAAAACCCGAAGATTTAAAACTCCCTACCTTTTATTGGAAGTTGGGGAAGGGGGGAATAAACCCCTTTTTTTTTCCCGCAACCCCAAACAAACCCCCAAAGAAAAAAATTTAAAACCCCCCTAAAAAAATGGGCCCCGTTTTTAAACACAAGTTTTTGTGAAGCTTAAAAGGCCCAAAAAAAAAAAACGAAAAAGAAAAAGTGGCTTAGTGTCAGAAAAAACTACCCTAAAGTCCAAAGGGGGGGGAAGAAAAGTAAAAAGGACTTTGGGAAGTTTTGTTTTTTAAATACAAAAACCCCAAATTAACAGATTTAAAATTTTTTTTGCTAAATATAATTTGGAAAAAAAACCTGCTAAAAAATTACCCGTTCAAAAAAATAAAGGGCCTTTAAAAACAAGCCCCTGGGGAAAAAATGTGTGCTAAAAAACTGTAATAAAGCGGGGTTTTGAAAAGGCAATGGGGGTTTTTTAAAAAGAAATTTAAAAGGGGGTGGGGGGGGGGGGGGGGGGGTTTTGGGAGGGGGGAAAGGGGGGGGGGGGGGGGGGGGGGGGGGGGGGGGGGGGGGGGGGGGGGGGGAAAAAGGGGGGGGCCAAAGGTTTTAAAGTTTTTTGACAAGGGGTTTTTTGGGGGCCAAAAAAATAAAAAAAAAAATTTTTAATTTTTTAGAAAAAATTTTAAAATTTGATGCCAATAAAAAAATTTTGTCAAAATTTAAAAACCTTTTTTGCCTTATTTTTTTTGAACCCCCAAGGGTTTTTGCCGCTTCCCGTTTTTGACAAGGGAAAAGTTATTTTTTTGGCAAAGAAAAATTTTTCCCATAAAAACCCCATTTACCGATGTCCAAAAAAGGGCAATGGGGGAAATTTCAATTCCATAAAAAAAAATTTTAAAAAACAATCATCCGGGGCGGGTTTTAAGCTGGGCCCTTTTAAGCCCAATTAGGAAAAAAATCAAAAACCAGGCTAGAAAAAATTATTTATAAAACTAACCATTGGGGGAAGTTACTGGGGAAGTTTTCCGAAGAGGAAAACAAAAATCACGGCAACTTCAAAAAACCGGCAAAAGGGAAAAATTGTCCAAAAAAAGGGTTTTTTTTTTATTTTTTCAACCTTTTTTTAAAACAAAGAAAAATTTAAACTTTTATTTGAAGGGGGGCCGGGGAAACCAATAAAGGTAAATTTTTTGGGAAATTTATGGGGTTTCCCTTTATTTTAAAAAGGGTTAAGATAAAATTTTTTAAATTTCCATTTTATGTTTACAAAGGGGGTCGCTTTTTAAGGGTGTTTTTTTAAAAAAATTTTTTTTCGGCAACCCATTCCTTTTTCGGAGCAATTGGAAAAGTTATTTGGGGGAATTAATTTTCCCGAAAAGGGCCCAAAATATACCGCAAATTCAAACTATTTCTTTTTATTTTTGCAAACCTTAAAAAATTTTTAAATTAAAATTTTTTTTCGGGGGTCGGGGGGAAAAAAAAAAATTTTTGTTGATATCAAAAACCCCCAAAAAAATGGTTTTTAAAAATAAAAATATTTTTAAAATTGGGGGTTTAAAAATAATAAAAGAAAACGCCCTTTTTCGTAAAGGGTTAACCGTTGGGGTAACCCCGAAATTTATACCTTTAATTTTTTTTTTATTTTAAATTTTGTTCAAATTTTCCCCTTAAAAGTAAACCCAGGGTTTTAAGGTTAGGGCCCCCAAAAAATATGTTTTTTTTGTAAAGGGTTTTGGGGCGGGGGGGCCATGGTGCCCCCAGGCAGCCCCGGCGAGCCCGGGGCCCCCCGCCCCGGCGGCCGCGCCGGTCCCCCGCTTTTGGGCCCTCGACCACGCGACCCCCCCGATACGGCGTAACGAAAACCCCGAAAAAAACCGAAACGCAAGGTCGTCAAGGGGGAAAACCCGGAAATGCCCGGGCCGGGGACGAAAGGGTTAAATTTTATTTGAACTTTTAGGAAAGTATCAGGGCAGGAAAAAGGGAAAAACCCCGGGGGGGGGGGAAAAATTTTGGAAACCCCTTTGCTTTCCCCCCGCGGGGCCCGGAGCCAACGGGGGGCCGCGGGGGAAAACCTCCCCCCCCCCCCCCCCCCCCCCCCCCCCCGCCCCCCCACCCCCCCCCCCCCCCCCCCGGGGGGCCCCCCCCCCCCGGACCCCCCCCAAGCCCCGGGAGCCCCGAAAAGGGGCCGGGTCAACCCGTCCACCGAAACCCCAAAGGGGCGGGGAAATTCCACCCAAGGGCCCGCCAACCGGGGCTAAATAGTTAAGGCCGGTTTTAAAATTCAAGCCCCCAAAAGCGGAAAAATGAAAAACAATCAAGGGAAAGGGGGTTGGACCCCTTTTCACCCCATCAGCGGGAAGAAGCGGTAGGAGCCCGTCGAGGCAAAAACCGTGAAGGGATAGGAAGTGGCTCAAGTCCGGCACCAGCGCCGTGGTGGTGGCGGTGGCGGGCGAGCCGGACAGGGGCGCGCCGTCCACGGGCGGCGCGGTGCGCGCGCGGACCTTCCTGTCCCGGAACAACAGCGACGCGCAGCCGGCGGCGGCGGCGGTGCGGCCCGTCACGCACCGGTGCGGCCGCCCATCCTCCCTATAGTGAATAAACATCGCGCCACTACCCATCACCAAGCAGGTATATTTTCATTATGTAATTTGCGAAAAATCAGTGGAAAATTTCTATGTATATGTTTTCAAACACCAAACAATATTTTACTAAGAAATCATCATGTTAAAAAAAAAATACTGGATTTAACATTATAATATTTTTACAAATATTCATTTTTACTTTATTCATCTGAAGGGTGACAATAGTCAAAATTGCGATAGGCATTCGTTAAAATTTCGGGAATGTAGTTGATCGTTTAGGTCAGTGGGTAGAGAAGCCGACCGGTAATCAGACAGACCCGGGTTCTAATCTTGGAGTGAACGTTTATTTTTTCAAGTGGTCTGGTGATTTTTTATCTATCTCTTGATGTGTTTCAATTAAAACAATATTCTTATACAAAGTAAAAAATGATCGAATGTTTCACATTCGTATTTTGAGAGACATCTATTGAAATTATTTTTTTAATTATATTTATTTAGTACTATATAATTTTACATAGACTAATATTATTTCATTACACTTAATTAATTTTTTTCCTAAATGTTCTTATCCTATTCATTTCTAATATCACCTTCATTTTTATATTACTAATTGAAGGCTACTAGTTTCAGAACGTTACCTTTAACGACAGCGTAGTATTTATCACGTTGTTATATTTTTTGCACATTGTTGATATTCCGAGCGCACACACGTATTTGAAATAATATTACCGTTTATTATGAAAACATGTTTTTATTCGCTCTGGGGTCGTAATAACAAAGTTATGCAACCGTTTCCGCTATTGCAAGACGCGCATTTATTTTTTCACGAAATTATTCTACTTTTTATCTGTTTGAATTAGGTTGTGGTCAGTGGCTAGAGTCACGGATTCCGGATTGGAATGTCTAGATCTAATCCACGCTCCACCACAACTCGTTACTTGTATCTGATTGCTGGCTCAATTTTTTGTATTGGCCACTTTAGATTATCCTCAGTGCGATAGGTTTCGTCATTGCAGACATCCTCAGACCAGTCGGATTGTAAAAAGTGATCAAAACTAAGAAAAACTGTTTTTGACAAAAAATATGTCATTAGAAAATCTCAAGCCATTAAACATATTATATTGACCCCCTGAAAGTATGTCTATAGCAAGAGGCTCAATTAGGAGTTCATAATGGAGTCCTGGTACCAATCCTAATGTACGAGAGCGAAGCATGGAGTTGGAAAAAAAGGACGAAAGTAGATTGAATGCTGTTGAATGTGAATGTGTCGAATCTCTCAGGCGAATGTGTGAAAAATACATGTATGATAGGTGCCCTTGATGTTGAAATTAGAGCAGAATGCAAGGCTGAGATAGCATTATCGACAAAATTAAGAAAGGTTATTTTACGATGGTTCGGTCATCGTGGAGCGAATTAATGATGAAAGAATGGCTAAAAGGATTTTGCGATGCGTCTGTTGAAGAAGCCGAGGAAGGCCGAGAAAGACATGGCATATCATTGAACAAGTCGGTGGTTAAAACTGGTCAATGTGAAAAGTCTGATAGATCTATCAGACGTGTCGTGCTTGATCCTGTATGACTGTGGTCGGAAGCGAAGGAAAGTGTCTGCCAGGAACAGGGCTAGTGTTTGCGTTCTATCCTCTCTGCCTACCCTTCGGGGAAATGGCGTGATGGTTATTTATGAATCGAACCTGCGACCTAATAAAGTTAACGATGTTTGCACCGCCATCGCGCTCTTTACCACGAAGATTCGGCGAGGCGTGCCCCGTAGAATTGACATACTTGTGCATGTTTATATTCCTCGAATCATTCGTAGGTCTATGGCAACAATAAGATCTTTCATAACTGTACCTGGGAACAGTAATTCCAATCTTACTTTGCCGTTATCAGGAGCGTTCCGATAAGATATTTCTCGTCGTCTTGCTAAAAACGATAACATTTAGTGCAATAAAGGGATGCATCGTGAACCGATTGAATCCTATTCACGTAAATAATACAAGTGTCGGTAGGGCCTATTGATCCAAGAAACGTTCAAGGTGAAGGTTAGGAATCGACCTTTCTGGTGATGACCTCGTAGCGTGTTTTTTTTTTCTGACTATTTGACTTTTTGTACAAATGAGATGTGTACATTGGCTGGGTTTTTTTTGCCAGCAGATCTATTGGCAATTTTCTTCCAATCCCAATGTTTGGCACCCAATCACCTTGACCCACAAGACCACGATGGCCGTTATTGCGACTACTTGTGCATGTTTAGTTTTCCTCGAAGAACTCGTAGGTATTATGATTAGCAATACAATAAACCTGTCCTGGAATTATTGCACCAATACTTTGCCGTTAATCATTGAGCGTTCCGATAAGCGATTTCTCATCTATAAAAAACACGATAACATTTAGTACGCAAATAAAGTGATGCATCCTGAACTGCTCGAATTATTTTATGTTTAAAATCAAAAAACGAATTTTTTTGGTTCTTGAAAATCAAGTTAGTGTACAATTTCGCCTTGTAAGGGCATTATCAAACTGATATCAAACTGATACGATGCCCTACAAGGCGAAACAATTGTCACTAACTTGCTAATAAAATCACGTAGAACCAAAACAAACCGTATTTTGATTTTAACATAAGATATCATGGAGTTTACAAAATAAATGCCATATCAATGCAACAATGCTCGAATTATTCACGTAAATATACAAGTGTTAGGGTCTATTGCACTAAGAAACGTTAAAAATTAAATGTGAAGGGTAAATTCAAATAACGTTCTAGTGATGCTTGGTAGCGTTGAGATTTTCGTCGACTATACATATAAGAGAGGTCCCATGCGTGCGTTTAATTTTATATGGATTTGCGGAGTGCGGTTCTGAACAACAGGCCTATGTCCCAGACAATGCAGCCAGATCTAAACCCCACCAATCCGTAAGATCAAAATCACCCCTATTTGGTATCCTGGAAGCTTGAATTTAAGGAGATGAACTTTTTGCGACACTGCACCAAACAAACGCCAAAGAACACAGATTACACTTCAGCCCGCTATATATGGACAGTTTAGAACACCGTTTTCTTGTGCAATTTTGAAACGGTCCGCGTATAAAGCTAAAACTGCATGAAAAACTGTGTGTAGTGACAGATTATAGCTGAACATGACAGTCAATGTTTTTTATGTAAACGTTTAAGTAGACATTGGGTTATTGTATATGCTTTTAAATAAGTACTGGGGCAATAACATATTTACATATATTAGCTAAATATACAATTTCCTCGAGAGCAAACATAACGATAATAACTTTTTATCTCTGTTTCATAAGTTAACTAATTTAGCGTGTCTTTTGACAGAAGTTTGGACTCTGCACAGTTTTCTGAACGAGAAACTGTGCCTCTATTCTTTTTTATTATCACGCTGCTTTTCACGTTTTGCCGCATTCCGTTTATATCGCACAACGATAACGTTATTTCCGGTCAACTGTCAAATTTATCCACATAAAACCTGTCACTTTACGCGAATGTCAAACTTTTGTCTTATTTATGTTTGTCAATCATAAAGATATTTTTATATTAATTTCTATAGCGGGGGTCGGGGCACTAAACTCCTGACGCCACTGCTACCTGTGTAGATACATTCAACGATATCAAGACGTATTATCTGATGAATAATCTAAGCTTTCCACTCTCGTGTGAGTTGACTGGAGATAACCGAAGTTGGAGGGTGACGTTAATAGTACTTCGGTCAACTCTTACAAGCACTCAGGCTAGGAAATCAGTTAGTGCCAGCTAGTGTTTCTTTTTTTGTATTGTTTTTAACGTTTTTCAGATAATCAGTATGAAAATGATTCACTCAACGTTCTCCGTATCTGCAACGTTGCCGACAGCTAACCGTCACGCGTATATTTTGCGAATTTCACTGCGTTGCCATTCTACTGAAATGCGATATTGATAATATTTTTTATTATATCTATATATCTTTTGTTTACATAATACGGTCGCTCAAACGCGGTGTGTGATTTAAAAAAATTTTGTGTAAATCTATACCTACTCCGGAGACAATACGAAATGATTATTTGAATGTGAATTTCGACGGTCCCAACGTATACTGTCGAATCTGCAAAAATGCGATTTTCACTTTATTGTTTTAAACTGTCCAATTTACATAATATTTTCGGCGCTTCGATTCTGTAAAGGTTTTTTTAACTACTACTGCGCATTGGACGATTTTGTACTGAATCGCCCTTTTTCAGATCGTATGGGCGCAGAAGTGTCTAAAACCTTAGAGAATCGCACTTTTAAGGCCCCTTACGGGTCCCCCATACATTCATGTACGTCAGGGCAAAATTCCCTTGTACTTCATGGTTCATTAAATAAAAATGAAAAAAATATGACGTAATTATTAATTCTTTTTCTAGTGAATTATCGGACTAAATTTTTATTTAAAATATTTCGTTGAATCACAATTAATTTAAAGAAACCCCCTGTTTTTAATAAACATTTGATGCATAACACAAAAACAGTACATATAAGATTAAACAAAAAAAAAATGTATTAAAGAATACGTATATATCTAGTGCATTATCTGATTAAAATTTGTAAAACATTAGTAGATTTTTGATTATATTAAATTCCGTGTTTTCAACGAGCGCTCATCCGGGCGCTTACTACATTTTAAAGATTATCGTGTATTTTTTGTATACCTACGCGATGCAAATAATAATGAAACCAAACGGCGCGACGTTCGATCGGATTTTGGTCGTGTTTTAACGAGCGCTCATCCGGGCGCTTACTACATTTTACAATTAACAAAGGGTGGACCTAGTAGCCCCTTAAAGCAGTCTAGGGAAAGGGTGGGGATTTTAGTGATGATCATTTATTGTACCGAGTATTGGTAGGGGAAGATAAAGCTTAAAAATTACATTGCATTATTTACAAGAAGGATTTAATACACTAAAATATGACATCGGGAAATGTAATGGAGGAAGGAAGAAGGGATTAGGGAAGATTACATGAATGAAGGATGTTTTAAAGGTTTTTGAGGAGAGGAGTGTATGCTTCAGACGTTTCTTAAAATCAAATAAGGAGGGCGCATCTAACTAACATCCCGTGGTAAATCGTTCCATAGTCTTGCAGCTGTTACAGTGAATGATTTCGTAAAAAGGAAGTGTGATGCCTTTAAATTTTTAATATTTCATGGTTTTATAGTGTACCTAGTTGGAACTAATTGGAGAAGGTCACCTACTTGGTGGCCCAATGCACTGATTATCTATTTATTGGGTGCATAAGGAGAGAAAGTAAAGTAGTAGTACTTGCGATTTGCAATACAATGCACCATTGGGTCACAAAACTAATCTACTGAAGTAAGTTGTAATAAAGATTCTACAAACTAAATTAGGCAAAATAAAATACTAGTAGTTGTATATTGTCTATAGAATATTTGAGTATATCGATGTGAATAAATATTATGTTTATTTGAAAATTTGCGACTTATTTATGTCGCGTAGTACTGGTTTCGGCTAGGTTTTATAATATATATTATATTATCGTGAATAGGGAGGTGACTTTGTAATAGTTTAATCTCGCCCCCCCCCGCGTGTGTGCGAGTGACATTTCGCCCGTTTCCGGTCACCTGACATCGACTTCCGCCGGCCAGGGGTCGCCATCATGGGACCCGTGGCTGCAATGATTAATTTATTTACGAAAAATATCACAAAATAGTTGAATAAATAAATTTATCCTCGCCGGGTCGAATGAGTGAGGCAGATTTTAGTACTCGCGGCCGCCTCCGATACAAACGCATTTCTCCCTGGAATTTAACATTTTAGAGCAATGATTTTTTTCATGAATTTTTGATATTAACCAGATGCGTTTTAGCATTTTTTTTTAAAAAAAAAAAATTTATTCATATAAAACATACATGTATTATATTCCCAGGAGTTATTACCGGTATTACATACATTTTTAATTACATATTGCACAATCAAAAACACGAATTAGAAAGACGATACAAAATTAACACATTCAATCGTAATCCTAAACATCGTAACTATCATTGAAAAACATATTTAAATACAAATCTTTAAGGGCTCTACTATGTACGATTGATTTATTTATTTTTACTTCATGGGGTAGTTTATTATATTGGGATCGAGAAATGTTCATTAGGGATTTTTCGCCGAATTTTGTGGATCGAAATTTTGGAATGTGGAGGTTTTTTGAATTACGTGTATTGTGACCATGAATATTTTATTTGTTATAGGAGATAAATTAATGATTAAAAAAATAAGACGATGCAAACACGCATCTGGTCGATATCTAAAATGTGTGAAAAAATCATTGCTCTAATGTTAAATTCCAGGCAGAAAATCGATTAATACGTTTGTATGGGAAAGCGGCCACGTGTCACGTGGTGGAGTATGTTATTAAAACTCACAACAGCAATATTTTGGGATTTTTGTATAAAATATAATATGTTATTCTAATTTTAAACATATTCGAGTTTGGTAACGATTTCTATGACATCTATTTTTTTTAGCAAATTCCTTTATTTTGTAATGTAATTAAGATTGTATCGGAATTATTTCAACTACCATAAGCCGCCTGCAGATGTCTTAATTAGATGGAGGCAATATTAAATTTGTATCTATAAAGAAAATCACGGGGTATCTCAGAATAGGTTTTATTCCAAGAGAAACCAACACACCTAAGTTGACAATTTCAGCAATTCATCGGATTTCAAACTTTTTCACACCATTATTTTCATCGATTAAGAAACAGAAGTAGCATGATAACTTTGAATTACTTATTAAATAAAAACTCAACCAAGCTTGTTCGCCAGATCCAACATACGTATCTTAATTTTTATTTAAATACTATTTAATTAATTGTTTGGTTAGGTACCCCTGCCGAGGTATTTTTCTGACATAATGTTGTGTTATAATAAAATGGTTCGAGTTTTCACAGCTGGCAACCCGTAGTAGTTTAGTTCCAGGCCGGTTCCGCTGGCGCGCGCGTCGCTGCCCGGTTTCCCGCGCTGTCAGATGTCAGATGGACATTTAAAACTGATCATTATCTGTTGACATTACAATATTTTTCGATGTCTCGACTCAAATGTGATTGATAGTGTATTTTTTTCGCTTGCATCATAAAACCTCTACGACGTTCGAGTAACCGTTCTAAATTCCGTATGTTCGAATTTGAATTCGATCCCGCCGAATTCGATCCCGCCGTTCGTTAGATGTTTCCCGGCCGGATGCGGAAGTGGAAGGCGGGGGACCGGAAGGCGCTCCTGCCTGCCCTGCCCGGGCTGTTCGTGTTCAAAGCCCTGAGGAGGCGCAAGGTCAAGCTGATCAGAGTGAGAACAGCAGGAAATTATGGGCCTTAACGGAAATTTTCTCAAGATGGAGTCTTTCTGGAGATTTTGTCTAGATTGATGGAGCCGTTCTGGAAATTTCGTCTCGATTAATTTTTGATTGTTAAGAGTCCCTGATACAGCTGCGGGAGGATGACAGGCTCGTAATCTCCTCTCAGACTGATGGAACTGTTCTGTAAATTTTGTCTAGATTCATGGAGTCATTATGGAAATTATGTCTAGATTTATTGAACGGTTTTAGAAATTGCGTCTGGATCGATGCCTTGAGGCCTTGAGGCCTTTGGAGAAAATTTTTGCATTTGTTGTATTTATTGGCAGTATTTTTGATACATTACGTTGAAAATCTCTGAATTTTTGACGAATTTCGAGTGTTTTTAAACGAATCGAGGTCCAGAATTTCAATTTTATTAATCGGAGACTCTCCCACTGTTGCCATTCATATCACAATCTTCCCGCAGAGCAATTTCGATATATTTTTAAAAGAAAATTACTCGATAGCGTATAAAAAACTCCATTGTCAAAGCGATTATTAATGAATCAAAAACAAATCATTTATAATAAAATGGTTGGTGCCAACTCCCAGCAACTTTTTCGCTTTCTGTTATCTTCGAAAATGCAATTTTAAAACAGTTAAAAGTATCTCACTCTAAGTATTTCTATGTTATAATTACTATTAATCTAAAATATTTAAAGGATGTAGGTAGACCATTTTGTCTACTGTATTTCTGTATCATTTACCCTTTTCCAATTTACATTTCGCTGTACATAATTTTATCCCGATTTTTTTACAATCTTCATCGTATTCGTTTCAAAAAATAATAAAATTGCTGAGACATCTTACTAAAATTAATTACATTACTGCGAGTAGAATTTTAAGTGCTTTCCTTGAAAAGGGCAAAAAAACCTTTTCTAGATGTCGCGAAATTCCGTCGGAGCCACCAATAAATCATATTTGATTTGAGAGTTTTTCCGGGAATCCCGTTTTAGGGTTTCTCAGTGTTCTCTTGATTCTCACATTTTTCTTTATTCGCATCAAGTAATGTGATTTTCTATTGGATAACTTTGTTGGGTCTTGCCGGCGGCTTATTCATTATTTGGTGATGTCGTTTATCTCAGAAGATGATGAATGAATCTTGCACAAAGTGAGCTGAATGTTTACGGAATACTTTTTTATCCGATTTACTTATGATGAAAAAATGTTAATATTAATCATAATTTTAATTGTTTTTCATTCGGTCCGTACGTTCCGTAGCAGTTAGACGATTTGCCACCCCTTCAATTTTTCAATTTTTTTTCGACCATTTTTCCTTTTTGGTAAAAGGAATCACTTTTTTATGAAAATATCTACTACTGGCTTGACTTGGCCGCCACCATCATGCCGACGTTGGTGGAGGTAGTAGATTCGTTAAGTTCGTCCAATGAATATCAGTGCGATAGAAAAATACGGGTGAAGAGAGTCGCTTGTCGCCAATGTTGGCCGAGTTACGAAAATATCCACCTTAAGAGCATACCGCAGCCGCTTTCCCATACAAACGTATTCCTCGATTTTCGCCCTGGAATTTAACATAAGAGCAATGATTTTTTCACACTTTTTAGATATCGACCAGATGCGTGTTTGTATTGTCTTATTTTTTTAAAATAATTAATAAAATATCAAATAATAAGACGAGGCGAACACGCATGCATCTAGTCGTTATCTAAAATGTGTTTAAAAAACATACCTATAATGTTAAATTCCAGGGAGAAAATCGAGGAATACGTTTGTACGGGAAGCGGCCGCGAGTCACGTGATGCGGTTTGCTATTAATTTTATTGTGATATTTTTCGACAACTTTCTTTGGGCGATTTTTTTTGCGAATATAGTGTCATGTACTTTGCCCCGTATTGCTGTGATCTACATTGTGCTAATATGTCTGTTTCTCCTTCTTCCAGAGTGCCTCGGAGTCGTCGGCTGCCGGCGCGGCGGCGGCGCGGCGGCGGGCGCGGCGGGCGGCGCTCCGGCGGGCGGCGCCGCGGCGGCCGGCGGCGCCGCCCGCGTGTTCCGCTCGCGGCCCTCGGACGAGCCGCACATCGGCAAGTTCCGCCTGCTTAAGACCATCGGCAAGGGCAACTTCGCCAAGGTGAAGCTGGCCAAGCACATGCCCACCGGCAAGGAGGTCGCCATCAAGATCATCGACAAGACGCAGCTGAACCCCGGCTCATTGCAGAAGCTCTTCAGAGAGGTAACCGCCGATCACTTCACTTTCAACCCTATTCTATTCTAGATTTCGTCCATCTAGTGGCGTGCCTCACAAAAGCTCAGAATGCTCGCTTGTTGAGTTTTGAGAACAAGTGTCTGAGAAGGATACTAGGCATTAGGTGGTTTGACTTCATAACAGACAAACAGACAAACAGACAAACAGACGCAGCAACCTCCAATAACTGGAGTCGTGAAATCGCGGTGGTGGACCTGGCTTGGACATGTACTCCGGATTGTCAGGATTTCTTTGTCCCGCCGTCTTGCCAGACGTCAGTACCGTACTCGGCGGAGCGGATGGATGCGGGACTGACGTGGGAGGAGGCGAGAAAGCTGGCTGGTCATAGGGTCTCCTGGGGGGATCGCTTCTGCAGGAGCGGCGAACGTGTTGAAAGAAGAAGATTTTCACATAAAAATACTTTATAATTTCTGTTTCAAGTATTAAAATCTGTTTGATTGTTGTCAACTAACAAATTTAATTAGTATACGAGTGCCTGGTCGAGTTACCCGTAGAAATGCACTATTTTACTGTAGCCAATCATCGACCAATTACATTGCTAACTCACCGATACGAAGAATGCACGCACTGGCTAACAAGTATACTAACAATATTTATGTTTTTAACACAAATCTAGTGCATTTTAGGGAACAGTGTCTGGATACCATCTCTGGCGGTAATGAATAGCTACCTACTGTGTAATCATTTAAAAATGTCTATATGTAAAAGCCCTATGGGCGTAAAAACAATAAATAATAATAATAATAATGTGTGATTGATACCTTGGATTGGCGTTGAAGCGTAAGACTGATTGTCTTACCTTCATGTAACAAATTATCAAGATTCATTGCACTTGGTGTATCGATCCAGGTTATGTATTTAAACCTAATTTCTGCATCACGTAGCATTTAAAATCAATGAAATATATCCATGCTCTATATTATAGATCTCGCCAGCCCAAGATCAAGTAAACTGAGATAGTAATCTGATATCTCTAGCTCTGTTCTGTTCAGCTTATCAGGAACCTTGATACGGCCTTATAGCCTACATGTTGTTATTGTTAATCTCCACTCCCGGGCACTATCTAGGCTAGATCTTAGTCAAACGTTACCATCACAACGGAACTCATCTTGACTTTGCTTGACTCACACCTTTAAGGTAAATAAGAGACGCTTCTAGCGAATTTTCGCATTTCTTCCGAGCCAAAATGCCTCATATTCAAAATTGTTTTATTCTGTAGTTTGCTGTATTTCTCCAACATATTTTACTCTGCAACATTGTCGAAATAATAAAGGAAGCCATAGAAATATACAAGCATCCTAATAACATAAACAGGGATGATGGGTTACGGCTACGAACCTCTTGGTACCCAGTGCTTCCAAAGCCCGACGTGATTTAGATATTAGTAATTCTACCCCTTTTTTAGTCGTTATTTACAACTACTGTTTCCTTTGTCTGCCCGAATATAACCTATTTGTATAAAAACCAATCACAGGAGGTATTATGTACACCCACGCCATGTATCGCTGTAAACCGAGTCTAGCCACTTTGTAGGTTTCTTTCTGATCTATTAAATTGCCTTAGCCGTTGTGTTGCGGATTATTTTTAGATGTGGGTATATGTAAAACATTGACTGTGAATCAAAACATACGTAATATCGTCGCTGTTTGGGTAAAAGTCACCAACCCCGTTCAAATTACAATTTTAAAAAAAAAAAAATTATCCACCTCAACAGGCCAGGGGGCCCAATTACAGAGGGGAACAACGTCACAAAAAACTGAATCTACATCATATTTGGAGACGATTCTGTAATATGATTTTTTTGATCAATTGTTTAATATGAATCTGAAATTTTTTTTTTTCTCACAAAGTTTTCATAAGTATTGCAGATTAAGTAAAATTGCTCGAATTCTCATTGAAACCACGTTTTTTAATTTATGGATAGTTTTAATTTGACTAAATACATGATATTTGATAACAATTAGCAAAAAATTTGATAACCTTCGTACTCAATTTTCTCAAAAACTAAGGGTCAAATAAAAAAATAAAAAATCTACAAAATCGACTCCCAATATGATGTAGATTCACTGATTTCCCGCTTGTACATCGAGTTTTGTTACACCCTGTATTTGAACCTCATCTACCTACCATTTTTGTGATAGTATTAGTGAGTTACATTGATCAAGTACGTGTGTAAAAATATATTGTTTTTGTAAATAATGTCGACCAAGAAAGAAAAAAAAACACACTGTATTAAAACTTTCCTCAGCACGGGGTCTAAATTCTGTTCCTTCCATATTAGTGAGTGAGTGCTCGAGATTCCACCAGTCGACAATGATTTAATTTTGTAAATTTTTCTTCGGAATGTTTCATTATTAATTTGAACATTTAAAGTACGGGCTCTATTTGCTTGACTCCCAACACATTGAACAAAATTGTATTCCACCTCTTTACAATTTTTTAATATTGTATCGC
Source organism: Micrasema minimum (assembly GCA_022494985.1). Taxonomy (NCBI): domain Eukaryota; kingdom Metazoa; phylum Arthropoda; class Insecta; order Trichoptera; family Brachycentridae; genus Micrasema; species Micrasema minimum. Next base: position 42,340 of record JAGVSP010000361.1, read on the forward strand.
ACTGTTGATTATTGTATTTCCCAAAATGAATATTTGATTTGTTTTGCTTTCCAGGTCCGAATAATGAAGATGCTGGACCACCCAAACATAGTAAAACTATTTCAAGTCATAGAAACGGAGAGAACTCTTTATCTAGTCATGGAATATGCTTCAGGTGGAGAGGTGAGCTATTGTGATTTGTTTCTGTCCAACATAGTTTGAAGGTAGTAGTATAATAATTACAATGTATAGGGGAAGCCTTCTGTTAAGAGGATGTATGTTTAGGGGGGATAACGAACCCACCATCCACCCGCAGCTGTTATAGAGTCCTGGGGGACTCTCTTTCAGCTGCACATAGAGGAAAAATATTCTACTATTTCATCTACTCTATGCAGTTTAGTGAGGGGGGAGGAGGATATATTTATATCCCCCCCACCCCTCTAAGGTTACTCCCCTCAGTATCTCCGTTCAATTTATTCAGAAAAATTACATTTACAAATATGAACATATAAAACAAAACAATGAAAAAAGTAACTAAAGTAATTTACACATAATACATGTATATACAAAAGAAATAATAAGTAACAAAAGTAAGAAGACTTCCCAGTGGACGGAGAAAGAGAGGAGGGTCCATAGCACCAACCCCGCAAGGGGAGGACAGCACATACGCAGTGCCTTCCGCTCGAAAGGAAGCACAGTCCTAAACGAAACTCAGCGCACACTCAGGAGCAGCTCATGCAGCGACCCTGAGGATTTCCCAACGCGACACCCAGATTCCGACAAACCGTTTAAACAAATAAAAATTATTAGAATTTTGCATCAGATCCACATTCCACGCTGGTCTCATTACCCCTGTCAAGCCATTTATCATTTCAAGAGGATGTATGGTGATATGAGCCGCTCCATTTGTTCTGGTGTTCCAGGTGTTCGACTACCTGGTGCTGCACGGGCGCATGAAGGAGAAGGAGGCGCGCGCCAAGTTCCGGCAGATCGTGAGCGCCGTGCAGTACTGCCACCAGAAGCTGATCATCCACCGGGACCTGAAGGCCGAGAACCTGCTGCTGGACGGCGAGATGAACATCAAGATCGCCGACTTCGGCTTCTCCAACGAGTACAAGCCCGGCCGGCGGCTGGACACCTTCTGCGGCAGCCCGCCCTACGCCGCCCCTGAGCTCTTCCAAGGTAACCGCAACGGATTGCAGCGTCAAAATGCCAATTATGTACCTTCTTCAACCTTTCAAATTATGTACTAAATAATAATGAACTTTTTAACAACACTTTAAATGTATACAAATACTTGTAGACAAATCACTGGATTACACCCATGCTGGGCTGAAAGTGTTGTTAAAAAAATTACTGGTTAAAAATATAAAGCAAACAAAAAATTGGAGAGACATCTTCAGGTATCTTCTAGTAAGTAATAAAGTTCAGTAGAGCCTTACCTACACTAATAAATAATGATTTCCAAAAAATGCTTAACAATCTTCTCAACAGATGACACCAGCATAGAAAATTTTGGTAGTGCGGAATGACGTAGACGAGTTCAATATATATCAGTTCCAAAATTTATCATATACGGTTGTCAGATGATGGGCGAAATGGGAAATGTTGTAGTACATCAAGTAGCCACTTAACACAGCCAATGACAAGCCATAAGCCCTGTAAACGCCTAGATAACCCACATTCGCTTCCAGAGTTTCTCTGTCTCTGTTGGGATATCAATAAAATCTAATAATGAACTAGTCAAATTAACTCTTTTTAACGTTTATATTTGTTTTGTCTTGCAGGAAAGAAGTATTTCGGTCCGGAGGTGGACGTGTGGTCACTGGGCGTGATCCTGTACACGCTGGTCTCCGGTTCTCTTCCCTTCGACGGCTCCACGCTGCGGGAGCTGAGAGAGAGGGTGTTACGAGGGAAATATAGGTCAGTATGCCCACTCTTCGAAGGTAGAAAACGTCATTTGAAAACCAGTCTACGGGTTTGTCCGAAATGTAATGATATTTCACATTATCATTCCATATCTGCTCTGTACGTGGAGCCAATCAATCCTGTGCATCCTCCCAAGATAGGTTTATGTACCGTAGTTCTGTTGTTCACTTGTTGAAACCTGCATCAAGGAGAGATGTAAGGGAGGGATACATAGGTGATAATAATTATCGGGATGGGTAAAATGATTTGCTCAAATATTTAAATTTCAGACCTCCTTTAAAATAGTCAGAAATGACTGTGCTAGAAAGCAGAAAACAAGTTCTGCTGGAGTGGGTTTGGAACCTAGAGATTCAAATCTCTATCACTAACCACAACTCGATTCACAACTCAAATTATTGTTATTATTGTTGTAGGCAGGCAGCTTTTGCTGGTGCAGCCTATATCTTTTGTACTGCTTCTTGTCTGCCTTCTGCATCTAAATGCTTTTTGAACTGGTTGACCGTAGTGGAGTGGACAACTAGGCCTGGCAGTCTGAAACCACCCTACTGGGAAGAAAGTTTTTCTTAGGGTTGAGGTGGAACTGGGGACGATAGAGCTTCCAGTTATGGTTGGTGTTGGGATTCAGCTGATACATCTTGTGCTGGGGGCAGTCATAGTAATCATTTAGTATCTTGTAATAATATGATGAATGAAGATATTGGTTTGAACAGTTGTCTTATAAGACGATGCGTCTGCTTCCAGAATACCATTCTACATGTCCACGGACTGCGAGAACCTGCTGAAGAAGTTCCTGGTGCTGAACCCCGAGAAGCGCGCCTCGCTGGAGACCATCATGCGCGACCGCTGGATGAACGTCGGCTACGAGGACGAGGAGCTGCGGCCCTACTCGGAGCCGCAGCAGGACTTCAAGGACCACAAGAGGATAGGTACTTCCTCTCTCTTCTTTGTGCCCCCTTTATCTCTCCACAATACCTGCTGAACGCATTAAAGTCAAGTCCTAACTAAGATATTCATTGGTCATGACGTTAGGTACATCATCTCTTCTTTCACCTAGACCACAGGTACCTCATCTTTCTTTGAGTGTTATTATACACCCGATCGATGTCGATCGATGACATTGATTGGTTTAATAGCTGAAGGCTGATCGACGAATATGGGTCGATGTCCGTTGATCGACGGTCGATGGATCTTGTGTAGTCCCGCCACATCAGCATTACTACTACTACATCGAGTGCGGTGTAAATAACATTGTTTTTTTCTGTGGTATTAATTAAAAATGATGCAATTCCTTCATTATTTTATTGAAAAAAGAACAGTTCCAATTTAAAATCAAACCACTTCAAATTTTCTCTTAATTATATTAACCTTGCAGCTAAAGTGACTGCCACAAATATGGAGGTTTAAAAAAAGACAAATACACACTTTTCTTTGAATCTCCTCTGCGATGGTTACGTTTTGGGCGACTGTTTGTTTTACTATAAAAGAGCATGTAAACTTGAACACCCTGACAAGTCGGCAATGGCCGTACATTTTATTGAGACCCTACACTTTTTCGCTTTTTGAACCTAAAATATTGCACAAACCATAATTAAAGAGGTTATCGTAACACCCCAACAACATTAACAGAGATGACGGACTTAAACTAAAACACACATGGCTTCCAGTATTACACGCAAACACCAAAATACCTACTGCCGACTGCGACACGGTACAAATTCCAAGTACATAAACACACCACGTTTGACAGCACACATACTTCACCCTGAAGATGGCGCCTGCTACAGTGGCCAAAACGTCGGGGAAGACAAAAACAAAGGAAATAGTATAAAAAGTCACTTTTGCAGCAATGTAAACAATTGAGGCATATAGAATCAAAGGTGGAAGTGTCCACCTGCAGTCAAAAATGAGTTAAATATGCAGTTTTGTTTGGAAAGTTATGTATTTTCTCCATAGAATATTTGTTTGTCAAAAAAATGGCATTAATCCTTTTAATTTTAGATTTAAAGTTTTGTTGTTAAAACAAAAACGGCAGTGTCCAATACAATAAAGATTTTTTTCGTGATTGCCAACAATTGAAGAAAGTGGACACTTCCACCTTTGTTTCTATATGCCTCAATTGTTTTCGTAAAGAAATGGTATTGATAAGACTTTTTCGGTGTTATATTAAATTACAATGTATTTTTTCAATATTCGAGTGTGAAGGAGTGACACTTCTGCCACCCAGATTGCTATATGTGTGATTTTCTGTTTGTTTCCCCCTCTAACACGCACGATTCGCACCGGACCGAATGAATTTGTCACCGTTCACAAATTGTCACAGTACAAATGGGTAGGTCCGACGTCGGAACGTCGCCCACGAGCGACGCGGCTTATGTGAATGCGTAGAATCGGACGCCATTGAGAGAATCCGACATAGATTTAATTTTTGTTTTTTAGTTTCTGGCTTGTTGCATGATCATGTCTGTAAATGCAGTTAAATCAAATACATGCTTTTTGTTGATGGGTTAATTACTACTACGACTACTTTCCCTTACACTCAACCAATATTGCATAGGACACTGCATCGGTACACCAAGTGCAGTCTATTTCAATAATTTTATTACATGAAGGTAAGATGATCAGTCTTAAGCATATTTTTTAACACCGAAATCATTTATGGAACCATCTTCAGCTTGGTTCATCCATTCAAACTGTCAAAAATACTTTTTACAGCTTAAATTATCCATCAAGCTATTTAAAGCATACATGTTATAGCTTAATTCATTCATCAAGCTAGTCAAGTGCACACTAGCTGTTTCATATTAATTAGCTCATCCAGCTTAATTTGCTAATCTAAGTATTTATACTTTAGTCTGATTCAGTAAGAGGGTCATTCGAACAAGAATATCAGAGAAGCGACATTCCAAGCTTGAGAAATGGGTGTCTAGTTACCCACTACGTCCATCACTACGTCATCAATAGGCATCTACGTCATCACGAGACTGGAGTCTTAGACGGTGGAATTTGATAATAAGAGGTGCTATGAAATTAACCCTAGGAAGCGTATATTTTTAGAAAATTTGCGTGGAAACGCCCCTTCTAGTCAATTCTTGTTCGAAGGCTGTCACATTGTCGTCGTAGAATTGGTTTGAACCAAGTCTTGTACGGTTTGCAATGGAAAATGTTACCAAGCGACGTGTTGTTATTTCTAAATACAATCTCTGGAATTGCTCTAGTGACTAAAGCAATGATTGCTTCACACTCATGTCATCTTATATTTTTGATAGTTTATTTGTTGAAGGAGAGTAATGAATTATCAAAAAAATAAGACGATACTAACATGCTTCTGGTCGATATAAGCGTGTGAAAAAATCATTACTTTAGTAATAACTCCAGGGAGAAAATTGATGAATACGATTGTACGGAGTAACGGTCGAGTGATGTGCATCATTTTATGCTACTGAATTAAATAAATACCTACTAGCAGCTAACAAATGCTAGCCCTGCGGGGCTTTTCGGCGCTTCCGCGCCTCGATTTTTGGTTGTTCCACCTTTAGTTGATTGGCTAAAAGCCCCAACCATTGATTAATTCATGCATGTATTAATTAATCAATGGTCCCAACAAACAGAAACCTAATTTACGGAGGCCCACAGAGCCGCCCGACCGAGGCCTGAGTAGAATCTGGAAGGACTGATGGAAGAAATCTAATAAAATTAAGATATTTATCAACAAACTTTTTGAACTGTCACATAAACCTAATTGCTAATGAATTTAGGTTATAAATTCAGAGCTACCAGTGTGCAAAAAATATGGCATGTTTGTAAGTAGGTACCTACTCTTAAGAGCTGATGGAGATTATTTTTTCCGCAGACAACACTGAGATTTATATTTTCGACAGACATCACTGATGTACACTACTATCATTTTTACGCTAATAATATTGTAGAAGATAGATTATATAAATTTTCTGTTGGTTACATTAGATCGAAGCATGTTTACTAAATTTAATAAAACTAGGAGGAAAAAGGATTCTCTCAATGTGTCCATTGGTGAATATTGTCATGTTGTAGTGTCATTGTCTTCATGTATAGTGGATAGTTTCTACATATCTCTACTCTTGTATAATATTTATCCCCGATCATAAATCTGTGTTTCCCCAACATGTTAATTAATGAATTGCACGATCTCGTTATTGTTATGTCAATCGTTCTGTATGCTTTTATATTGTCCATGTCTGTAAAATATAGAATGATGTATTGACTCTTCCTATGTAAAGATTTGGATCTGGAATCGACTTTGATTGTCGATAAATGTTAGATCAATATTTGACCAGTCGCCTGATGGATTTTATTATGTATGAAGGGGCAATTTGTTTTTAGTAATTGTCAATCAAAATTATTTCATGACAAAATATCTGTTTGATATGTTAGAGATGCATGTTCTTTATGTAAAAAATATATCTGTAACCTACCTGATATCCAATAAGCCTCATCTTTATATATCTGTAACCTACCTGATATCCAATAAGCCTCACTTTATATATCTGTAACCTACCTGATATCCAATGAGCCTCATCTTTATACAGGGTTAATTTTTAGTCAGTTAACAAAAAAAAACCCCTGAATTCAGTATTGTTAATAGAACCCATTTCAATAAAAAAACATGTACTTTATCAAATTAAAAAAAAGAAAAGTGCACCCAAATGATTCCACAGAAACAGTAGAAGACTTGGTCACCCTAGGCGGCGCGCTCATCTGCCCCGCGCGCACTCCCTTGTCGCACTTACCCTTATGCGCCGCGCATGAACTCAGATGACCAGCTGTGAGTAGGGTGTGCGTAATTTGTAAAAATTATTAGGAATAAAAATAAAAAGTACATGTTTTTTCATTGAAATGGGTTCTATTAACGATACTGAATTCAGGGTTTTTTTTGTTAATTGACTAAAAATTAACCCTGTATATCTGTAACCTACCTGATATCCAATAAGCCTCATCTTTATATATCTGTAACCTACCTGATATCCAATAAGCCTGACCGTTTCCGTCTGCCTTTCCTTGCAGAGGCGCTCGTCTGCCTCGGGTACAACAGGCAGGACATCGAGAAGTCGCTGGCGGAGGCCAAGTACGACGACGTATTCGCCACATACTTGTTACTGGGGAGAAAGAGCACAGACGTAAGTATATTTCACTTTAATTCATATCTCTCTAACCCACTTGTCATTTTTCAGTGTAACAAAACTCGATGTACAAGCGGGAAACCAGTGAATCTACATCATATTTGCAGTCTATTTTGTAGAATAATTTTTTTTTAATTGACCCATAGTTTTCGAGAAAATTTAGATACGAAATTTTTGCAAATGGTTACCAAATATCATTTACTTAGTCAAATTAATAGTACCCATAAATGAAACAAAATCAAAAACCGCATTTTAATAAGAATTTGTCTAATTTTACTTAATCTGCTGAACTTATGAAAGCATTGATGAGCACATATAACTCAGATTAAAAAATCATATTACGCATTTGACTCCAAATATGATGTAGATTCACCAGTTTTCGAGTTGCACCACGAGTTTTGTTACAGCATGTATAGAAGTTCATTACATAAGAGTTTAACTGTATTTCTAATGTCCGTTGAGGTGGTTAAAATTAACATTGTGAAATTTGTCTCCTGTGTAAGAATAAGATTTTCCTCTGACCTGTTATAATTGCAATTCCAGCCCGAGTCGGACGGCTCGAGATCAGGATCCTCGCTCTCCCTCAGGAACATGGCTGGAGCCCCGCAGGCCAACGCGGCCAACCAGCAGAACTCAACGGCCATCGGTGAGCTCTATATAACGTCTTACATTCCTCTCGCTTGTATCCACTTGCAAAGTCATCGTTTTCAGACAGAAACACCAAAGAATCACCACCATTCAGAAGAATCACCAACATCCCTGGAAACACTTTTTCCTCTGCCTGAATCAGTATTCCAGTATAATACCTAGAAACACCTAGAAGGAATAACCAAAGTAATCTTGATTCAGTAAAAAAATCTACATCTCAAAAAAGTCTTATATATGTTATCTATTCCAAATATTTGTAAAGAAAATACTCGTTAAACCTTTACATTGCTCCTCTGATAAGTTGTACCTGTTGGACGGTTACAAAAATATCGAGTAGAAACAGAATGGTATTATTATTACAATTATAGGCAGGCAGCTTTTGCTGGTGCGCCTATATCTTGTGTACTGCTTCTTGTCTGCCTTCTGCATCTAAACGGGTTGACCGTAGTGGAGTGGACAACGCCTGGCAATTTGTTCCAGTCTGAAACCACCCTACTGGGAAGGAAGTTTTTCTTAGGGTTGAGGTGGAATTGGGGACGATAGAGCTTCCAGTTGTAATTGGTGTTGGGATTCAGCTGATACATCTTGTGCAGGGGGCAGTCGTAGTAATCATTTAGTGTCTTGTAAGCTTCAATTAATCCCCGTCGCTCTTCCAATTATGTAATATTGTTGATATTTCCATGACTAGTTCTTTCTTTGTTAATTGTTTTTTGTTCCCCTCCCAGGCGGCACGGGCGCCGCGTCGCCGTCGCATCGCGGCGTGCACCGCTCCATCTCGGCGTCGTCCCGCCAAGCCGGCGTCGCGGCGCGCGTCCAGCGGCGGCGAGGGCGTCCGCGGGCCCGCGCAGCCCGCGCCGGGCGCCGCGACGCCGGCCGCCGGAGCCGCCGCCGCCGCGACTCCCGCCGCGCCCGCCCGCCGCCGCTCAGACCAACAACTTCAAGAGACAAGTATGACTAGGAGACATTTTTACATACTCTGGATTCAGGAAAAATTCTGCATAATGCTTAAATATCATGGTCACCGAAATTCATTTAGATTGCTAAACTGGGATCTAAACGATATTAGCTAAATTTATACAATTTTGTGCCCTAATTAAATTCATTAAATAGGCTAGTAAACAAAATTTTTCTGTGAATGCAGAAAAATAAAGCAAAGAATCACAAATCCATCAGTGCAATCCGTTCGTAAATCGAATCTTTAATAAGCGAGATACAATCATTTTTATTCCACATACTATCGGTGACGCCACCTATCGGCTATCATTCAAAATCTTTACAAAAATAAAACTTTAAATGATTGTATCTCTGTTATTTATTATCCGATTCATAAACGGATCGCACCGATGTTCTTGTGATGATCTGTTTTATTTTTCTGCATTCACAGAAAATTTAGGTTTACAAGCCCATCTTGCAGAAAGCCCTTTTTTTTTAACATTAAAAAAAATATTTTCAGGATAACCAAAGGTGATAGTAAAATAAAAATATCAAATCAAAGGAAATTTGGATGCTAGTTTTTTTTTAATTATCTTAATTTCCTGTGAAAACATGAAAAACTCAATTTTATTTGTATTTGGTAAGGTAATTTAGTTGTTGGTCCCATGTTATATGTAAGTGTACGGCAAAATACTATCAAACAACATTTGGAATGTATACAGTGCTTATGATAACCTAGATCAGCGTTTCCCAACCTTTTTCAGTGGCGGACCCCTAGGAAATCAAGCACAATTTTCAAGGACCCCTTTAGTAAAAAAAAAACAACAATAAATTTTGGGACCATTTACTTTATAATAGTACCTACTACAAATACAAAATTTAAAAAATAATAAAAATACGTTAATAATTAACGCACAACAGCAACACCAACACGGTTAATAGGGTCTTATCTTAAAATTTATTCGCTAATATAAAAATGTCCTGACCAGACTCTATTAATGTGCAAGTACTTATATAAATGTTTTTATATAAATCTTATGTTTATGTACTATATAAATTTATGTACCTATATAAATATTTTTAGATAGTTAAGAGATAGCCTATAAGTGGACGTTATTTTTAGAAATTAATATAAGTGTATGTCTGTTGGCTGTCCATTAACAATATATTAAAAAAAAAAAAAGTTGTCAAATGGTCCAGAGATGTGACTGCGGACCCCCATACATATATTCGCGGACCCCCAGGGGTCCGCGGACCACAGGTTGGGAAATACTGACCTAGATAACTAGATAACCCACATTCGTTTCTAGAGTTTCTCTGTCTCTGTTGGGATATCAATAATACAAAATACTATTGTTTTCTAGCGTTGGTACATTTCTTCAGAGTAATGTTCAAGGATCGCCCAGATGCAGGTCCAGCAGGGAGCCGCGCGGCCCACGTCTGCCCAACCCAAAATGGAACAAAGTGAGTCAAAACTTAATAATACCGTCCATCGGAATGCTGAATCAAACTCCATATTCAATTCTAGCGTGATAATCGGATTGGAATATCTAGCACAACTTGTTTGTTTCCTGCTTTACAACATGTTACCAGATATGAACCAGATTGATACCTGAAGATGCCTGTTATAGGGTGAACTGGTCAAATAAATAAAAGTGGAAGTGTACGAAGTATTTTTATTTAACATTAATTAGTTATATACAAATAATTTAATCATGGAATTCCACCAAGTAACGTCAATAAAAAATATAAACCGAAATATTTCCGACTATTTGAATGCAGCTCCAAAATTGAAATATTTGAACATATTTTGAAAAAAAAAAGCCGTTAACTCGTCGACTGCCTTTACATTTAGAATGTTTTCATTTGAGTAGCCAAACATAGAAAAATGTCAACGGAGATGGTTCAGAGGAAATTTCAATAACCATTGCACTTTAGTAAGTAGTTGAGTATACACTTCAATTTTTTCACACCGCAATACGGACAACAGTTTATCTCAGCCGCCGCAGAAATATCGCCCGATGCAAAATACGTTGATTTATTTAATTATGATTAATTTGAGTGGCCAAATAACCCGATACTTCATTTCAATGTACCAACGAAATTTACAAATATGTATTTTTTTAAATTTTAGGGCGACGAGAATTCATCCCTGTGAGGCGGTCCACGGTCAACTACGACACGAAGCAGGCCGGGGCGACAGACAAGCCCAACAATCCCGCTCTCTTGCAGGAGAATTCCAGGTACGCGTCACCCTATTCTCCAACTCTGGGAGTGTGAGACCTGGTATTAATTGGAAGATTTACTGAATATTATCGATGTCAAAATTTTGATGAAATGACGCTTTTTTTTTTATACGCTCAACAAAATGTCAAATTCACAGAACCATCTGTCTTAACCTCGTGGCATAGTGGTAGCTGGTTTGGCTACCGCGCATGGGGTTGCGGGTTCGATTCCTGCGAATTTTCTATGAATATAGAAAAATTAAGCAAAATGTCATAAAACCATTAGTGCAAACTGTCTAATATAAATTAATTTTTTACAAAATCCATAAAATGATCGTAACTCACCTATTCATTACCCGATTTATAAACGGAATTGCACCCATCGTTTAGTGATTTTTCTGTTTATTTTCTGTACTCGCAGAAAATTTCACGCACCTAGCCCATCGTTCCATGAAACTGATCATTAATCTATACAATGTTGACGGACGGGCAAATTGACATAACCGCCACAATATATGGAGTACCAAAACTCGTAGTACAACCGAAAAACTGGTGAATCTACATCATATTTGGAGTCAAATGTGTAATATGACTTTTGAAACTGAGCTTGAAAATAATTTTGTTTTTTCTTCTCGTAAAGGCTTTCATAAGTACCGCAGATTAAGTCAAATTACACAAATTCTTAATAAAATGAGGTTTTTGCTATTGTTTTCTTTAGGGAAATTGTTAATTTGAGTGAAAAAATTATATTTGATAACAATTTCTTACTCAATTTTCTCGAAAACTATGGGTCAAATAAAAAAAAAATATTCTACAAAATCGACTCCAAATTTGATGTAGATTCACTGGTTTCCGCTTGTACATCGAGTTCTGTTTACACGGTCTATATGTTACATTTTTGTAAATTAGTTAAAAACGATTCTTTTTACTGATAATTGGTTGTATGGGATATGGAAATGGTATTTATACTAAAAATTCCCACGTGTACAAATCACAATCTACTCGCACTATTTAAAAACATTGAATTGGAACATTAATGCTATCTTATGGACGGAAATGTTTCGAATATAATGGCGGAAATCTAAATTCAATCGCTAATTAAACACAATGGGATGGAACACGCGTTGACAATATGAGTGGAATCGTAATTTCATGGAATGTGTCGCTAAAATGCAACAAAAACTCATGTTTCTTCTTTGATCAACGAAAACACATGTTTCTAAAATGCAACGAAAACACATGTTTTCTTAAATGCAACGGAAAAACACATGTTTCTAAAAATGCAACAAAACACACATAACACATTTTTCTTAAATGCACAACAAAAACACATGTTTCTGAAATGCAACAAAACACATGTTTCTTAAATGCAACAAAAACACATGTTTCTAATATGCAACGAAAACACATGTTTCTAAAATGCAACAAAAACACATGTTTCTAAAATGCAACAAAAACACATGTTTGTAAAATGCAACAATAAATCACGAAATGAAAAATAAATTTTGTGAAATGTATTGGAATAAATTTGTGAAAAAATGTTTATTGAATACGCCATGACACAAAATAAACCACATCTCTAATGATAATGAAAAATAAAATAATTCTAATTGGTGAAACGAATCACAATGAAAAACCCCACGTCTCTCGTCTCGACGCAAGCAGCGCCAACGGCAACGAGCCCGCGCCTAAACCGACGCCGAACCCGTCTGCCACGACGCCCGGCGCGCCGCCCAAGGGGCACGTGAAGAGCGCATCGGTGTCGTCGGCGGGCGGGACTCCCGGCGCCCAGGGGGACGCGGCGCCCGCGCTCGGCTCGCTGGACCCCCTCAGGCAGAGGTAACGGGGAATAATGCGTAGCGCAGGGACTAATGGACGCGCGGGCTTTGTTTTAAAATGCTTCGTTTTGTGTATTTATTTTTCAAAATTTTGGGTACATATTTATTATTTTTATTGTCATTAAGGCCGCTCCATTTCTCCATACAATCGTCTGTTTTCTCGCTGGAATTTTGCACTAGAGATATGATTTTTTCACCTGCTTTCGATATCTTCCAGAAACCTTTCATATTGTCTTATTTATCTCCTATAACCCATCCGTGTGGTAAGGGCATTGAGCTCCTGATGTCACTGTGACCTGCGTAGATCTATTATGACTGTCCTGGACTTTTGGAGAGGGTAGCAGCTCCTTCACATCATCCGTCCCGATAAGCGAACTTCAGAGAAAGTCACTCCATTTTTGTTGTAGATCATCCCAGTCACGCATATTTGCAATTTTAAATTGCGAAAAATTCTGGCACGTAAATTTATTTGTTATTTCATCGCCAATAACACACTTCAATATTTTGCATTAAAAGTTAATGTAAAAGTAATACTCCTATGTATAATATCGTAACCCACAAATCGTCGATTTTGAGTTTTTGGTGGATTTCGTCTGTATTTAACTATATATCTTTAATTCTACCAAAAAAAAAAAATTATTTTGCCAATAATAAGGGCTTTTTTGGGGCGTAATTTGTCATATCTACAACCAATGCATATGAACGAAAATATTTTCAAAATGCTACCTCCTGTAAAATCGCATTTTGGGGTTACGATATTATACGTAGGAGGCGTCGATATACAGGGTGTACAATCCAAATGGGTCAGTATGGTGAAGTCGGAAACTATGAGAGATAGCGAGATCTGTTCTTAGGAACCATGACGTCGATTTTAGATTTTAATAATAATTACATTCAAACTTTTTTATTAACTCTCATACATAACCGGGAATCGAACCTGGTCAAAATCAATGTGTATAAATTGTGCAAGTCGCAAGAAGCACAACGCTAATGGAATCTTGTTTAAATAATTGAAAGAAAAACCCACCAATAAGAAAATTATTTTATTTCAGTAAATGTTCAAAATGGTAGCCATTCTGTTGAATGCAAAGATTAATTATTTTGGGTAACGATCGCAAAATTGCAATTCGTACTTTTATGGGGTGCATATGTGTTAAAATGTTTTCTAAGGCTGTAGTTAAATCTTCTTAAAAAATATAATAAAACTGTGGGCATTTTAGTCTAATTTACTGTCAGTTGTGTTTACACAAGATTTCATAGCGAAATTGGGTCCTTTTTACTTAACGCGGTTACAAAAATATTGACCAGGTTCGATTCCCGGTTATGTATGAGAGTTAATAAAAAAGTTTGAATGTAATTATTATTAAATCTAAAATCGACGTCATGGTTCCTAAGAACAGATCTCGCTATCTCTCTCATAGTTTCCGACTTCTCCATACTGACCCATTTGGATTGTACACCCTGTATATATATACATGGAGTAACAAAACTCATAGTACATCAGATTTGGAGTCAAATGTGTAAAATAACTTTTTAATCTGACCTTGAAAATATTTTTTTCTTTCTTCCAATAAAAGCTTCCATTAGTACCGCAGATTAAGTAAAATTGCACAAATTCTTATTAAAATGCGGTTATTAATTTTGTTTCATTTACGGGTACTATTAATTTGACTAAATAAATATATATTTGGTAACCATTTGCAAAAATTTCGTATCTAAATTTTCTCGAAAACTATGGGTCAAATCAAACAAATTTACTCTACAAACTCTAAATGTGATGTAGCTTCACTGGTTTCCCGCTTGTACATCGAGTTTTGGTTACACCATGTATAATATATGGTGTTGGAATATTTTGAGCCATCTACCAAGTGCAGAGTTGCAGTTTGAATAATTTCACTAATCAGTTTTTACATGAAATGCATTTTCAATGGAATCTGCACTCGCTGTAAAAGTTTGTCACAAATGCCGATATCTTATGTTACTAATACTAAACTAATATTTTACTAACACACTTAACAATGTTTCGACTGCTTAATTTGTAAAAGGTTCAATTTATGTTTTGCCAAAATGGGATTATTATTTCTTTGACTTCTATGTACCCCATTCCTTCACTAAACTAATTCGTGATTTGAAAATCAAGCTAGGAACCCACGGACATCACACCATTAAATACGATCTAACTTATATATACACATGTTGATAAAATAGACACTGTTTTGTTCTTACTGCGTGCAAAAGTTCCCTTTTGTTAGTTGAGCCTTTTACATATTAGGCCACTGTATATCGACGGTTGAAAGGAAAAAGCTACCAAGCGACATGATGTGTGCAAGGGAAAATGATACCAGGCGACATAGTAATATCGTGTCACTTGGTAACTTTTTCCTTTGCGCATGTTACGTCGCTTAGTAACTTTTTCCTTTCCACTGTCGATAAATATACATTTTGCATGTTTAAACAGTACATACGTATACTATGACAGGGATGGTGATTGTCTTACAAATTGTATATATTTAAAAATTTGTAAATCAACATTTAATAAGCGCAAGCAATATTTTATATCACCCTATTGTATTTTTGAATACCCATAATCTACTGAGTTAATTTCCTGCTTTCTCCGTTCGTCTGAATGACATTGAATATTTAATTTCCAGTATTAATCCGACTGTGAACTCCACAACCAAGACAGCCCGCAGTATAGCGTTTCCAAGAAATGTCCCTTCAAGATCTACTTTCCATTCCGGTGAGTCTAAATACGAGATTTTTAATTCGTTGCCATCGTAAATAACGTAATAATAATTACGATTCATTTTTTCTTGATTGACGAGCTGAAAACCGTGCGATATTTATTTACTTACCTTGTATAAGAAAAATAATAATTTTCAAATTTAACAAGAAATAAATGGTCAACCGAAAGACAAATAAATTAACATTCAGCTCAACGATTGGAAGAAGCTGACCGGTGATCAGAAAGACCCAGGTTCAAATCCTGAAGCGAGTGGTTATTTATTTTTCAAGTGATTTGATGAATGCACATAGCAATCAATGTTCCCTCTAAGGTGTGTGGGTGTGTGCCCGCACACATGTATCCATCTTCTGCACATCTCATTATTGTTTGAAAATGCTTTGGATCCTCTAATTCACGCCACGATTACGATCTTAAATGATGATATAAGTGAACTTTTATCAATGTGCAAATATTTTCGGAGAAGTAATATAACAATGATAGAGACTATGCAAGTTAAGGGCTCGATATTTAGGTAAAATAGTGTACCTATTGGAGCAAAGAAGTAATAAAAAAGGGCTCTCAATAAAGAATAATATCAATACATTTATGATATAGAGGTTTGTTGGAAAGTATACTTGGGAAGTAGGTTTACAAGAGACGGAAATGTGGATAAGGACATTGAGAGAAGGGTTAGTGCCGGAAACAGAGTTAATGGTGCCTTGAAATCGATAGTGGCAAATAAGAACTTATCGAAGGAAAGCAAAAATTGGCAGTACCAATACATAAAACGGAGAGTTCTGGTACCAACCCTTATGTATGGTAGTGAAGGCTTGTGTTGGAAAAAGGAGGATGAAAGTAGACTGAATGCTGTTTGAAATGCGATCTATATGTGTGAATACTATTGTATGATAGGTGTACAAATGTCGAAATTAGGAGCAGAGTGCAAGGCTGAGATAAAGCATTATCGACAAAATTTAGAAAGGCCTTTTACGATGGTTTTGGTCATGTGGAGCGAAAAATGAGTGATGAAAGAACGCTCCCCCCCCCCCCCCCCCCCCCCCCCCCCCCCCCCCCTAAAAGAAGTTTTAAATGCAAGTGCGCCTGGATGTACGAAGCCGAGGAAGGCCGAGAAAGACGTGGCATGACCAAGTTACGTCAAGTACTTGAAACGTGGACATGTGAAAAGCCGGAATTAATCGGCGTATGTGCATGAGAAGATGTATGAATGTGGAAGGAAGCAAATGAAGTATGTCAGGACAGAGTGGTATGGCGTTCTATCCTCTCTGCCTACGCCAACGGAGGAAAGTGGCGTGATGGGTAGTTAGTTAGTTAGTTTGATTAATGTGTGGTCATATGGATGGAGTGCCACGTATTTTTATTGCCAGGGATTTCAAAATCAACATCAATTATGGGAACTTCATTTGGATAGACTGATAATAAAATATGATACCTACCCTTATATCGGTCAGGGAAAAAGATAGGTTTGAAAATTTGCACGAACAATACTGTGACTTAAAATTTGTAGCCGCTGAAAATCTTGATAAGTTGATAGGCCGCACACATAATGAAAAAATTAGGAGGAACGTTGATAGCAATTGTGATTTTTTCTTGATTTGTTAAATGAAAACGTAAAAATGTTTAGCATTTCAAATCATTGCTTCAGTCGAAGATGAAAAAAATAAATAATATTTAAATATATATTTTTTGTATTTTAAACTTTTATTCGATATTTTTACAAGTACGGTTTTCAACTCGCTATTGTATTATGTTGCATGTTTTTTGGCTGTCGAACTTCAAAATCCAAAACTTTATTGAACAATTATGGTTTTTGAATTATTTATATCTCTGTAGGTAACAGCTTTCATATTCAATCCGACAGCCAAAATATTAAACGTTGTAATTGTGTTGCCGATGTGAATTTAGCTACTTTAAATGATAATTCATGCTTATTTAGAATTATTTATTAATTAAATCTATTATTATTGAAAATACTTATTGTTATTAATTTAGTTGTTTTAATCAAAAGGTGCCTGCGACCACCTTTATATTATATTCAACATTAATGCGATACTTTTACCTGATTCAAAATATTGCAAACACCATCAAAATGACTTATAATGTGGAATTTTAAATACTGTGTTGATCGATTGAACCAATTGGCGGCCTATTGGTAGCGTTGCACTTAAGTCTAAATATTATCTGATTAACCTCGCTTCGAAAATTTTTATATTTTCAATCACAAGCCGGTTAGGTTTTTTTAAAAATAATTGAAATTTATGAAAATATCCTGAGATTCCTTGGATATCTATGTTAGTTTTGTAAATTTACTGTTAAACCCTTCTCTTTTGCAATATTTTGAACCAAGTGTGACAAATTCTCGATGTGCTAGATATAGAATAACTTTAATATTTCTTATTTCCATGATTAGTGTTCTCGAAAATGCCTAATTAATAGGCTTATACAAACAAATTTAGTAATTTTAAATACCCCAGTAAAGTTGTTTCGTTTTGAAATCATACCCTTCGTTTTTTTCACCATGAAACAATAAGTATTATTTTTGCAAATTCATTTTGATATTTAAAATAGGGCTGCCAGTCGGGGAAAAAAATTTCATCCATTTCCTAATCATTTTGGTAAGGTCTCTTACTAAAAACACAAAAAAAAATATATCCTGAGACTTTTTCCATATATATATAATTTATATTCGCTTTTCGATCTGTTTATTTAGGATTTTTAATTTATCTACTCCAACAAAAGTGAATTTCTTAAGTTTCGAACACATATTACTTTAAAAAATTATTCAATTGTGAATTTATCATAATCTACTTATAAAAATACTGTTTGCCACTAAAGGCAGCTTTAATAGAGGAAAATATCAAATTTTTAACATCAAACTTACTGCAGCCCTTAAAACTATATTATATAAAATATTATATTAAAAATAACACAAATACATAAGCCCCATATATTACTATATTATTATATTAGTAGGATTCTAGTCCCCTCTGAAGGTCAAAGCCTGAACTGAATTTGACCTTGAGAGTGGCCGGAACCGGCAAAATCTTCCTACCTCTATTCATATTTTGTTTTCTTATATTTCCGTGATAACGCTAACCGGACAACTGTCGCGTTGCTGCTATTTTATACACGCAGACGGCAGTTCAGGTACTTGATCAAAATATAAAACATTTCTGTTTTGATTTCATTAATTTAGACAGCATCTCTGCCGCGCGGCTTTGAAAACACAGTAATAACCAAAATTTATTCGGCATAACTGCACCCAGAGGACCCGTGGTATTGGGAATTGAATTTTGCCAACATGCTAGGCCCTCTAGGTGCAGTTAAGCCGGATGTTATTTTTTTTTTACTGCGTTTTGTGGATTGCGCGTCAGATTTTTCATTCAAATAATAAAAATGCCCAAGCTGCGCCACCATTTTGTCTTTTTTTGTTGTGAAAATTATACAATAATTTTTGTTTTTTTGTTTGATTACTTACTTAATAAAATACACAAAATATCACGTACTAGTTCACTCTTTACATCAGAACTTAACATTATTTATATATTTTCTAATTGAACTTTATGGATTTTTTAAAACCACTTTCCAACAAAACAAATCATTTTTTATTGATTTATTAAATATATTTTTATTTTTCCCTACAGAGATGAGGTAGAATTTTTCTAATTCAGGAATATGGATATTCAAGCGTTTACAGGGCTTATGACCTGTCATTGGCTGGGTTAAGTGGCCAAAAATAAAAATATATACCTACTCCCGTCTTTGGATAAATCCAGATTTGTGTGCAAGTATTTGAACACGACCCAAAATGTTGATTTATTAAATATTTATATTTAATTCTAATATGTCAAGATGTCTGCTATTAACTATGTTAGATATTTTTTACTAAAAAAGTGACTTATTTTTCCGTTGCAAATCAGATGTTTGTACTTAAAATTTTTAAGGCTTTTTATAAAAAAAAATTACGAAACAAAATTTTACTACAGTTGGAAATAATTTTTAAAAAATTCTGCGTCAATTATTATTTTATTTAATGTATTCATTTTTTACTTTTTTACACTATCTGAAATATTCTCACGATAAAACTCACATTGCTCGCTTAATGTGTTTTTTTTAGATACTTTTAAAAAAAAAATATTTTTATTGTTTTATGCATGAATTATCATTGTGTAGCCATTTTACATATTAATTTTATGACCCATTTAGTAATTTCACCCCTTATATTAATTTCTGTAGGTATCTATAGTAATATGTTTAAAATAAATATTAAATCCCCTCGAAAAATCTTCCATAATATTTCAATCAAACTACATTTTTGTTATATTTATTAATTTTTGATGTAGTGACAATTGTTGACTATGTATGATAGGTGTACAAATGTCAAAATTAGAGCAGAGTGCAAGGCTGAGATAAGCATTATCCACAAAATTAAGAAAGGGCTTTTACGATGGTTTGGTCATGTGGAGCGAATGAGTGATGAAAAAACGGCTATAGGAAGTTATAATGCAAGTTGTGCCTGGACGTAGATGCCGCGGAAGGCCGAGAAAGACATGGCGTTATCAAGTACGACAGGTACTTGAAAGTGGACATATGAAAACTCGGAATAATCGGCGTGTGTGCATGAGAAGATGTATGGATGTAGAAGAAGCGAAGGAAGTGTGTCAGAACAGAGTGGTATGGCGTTCTATCCTCTCTGCCTACCCCTTCGGAGAAATGATATTGATATTACAAAAATACATATTGTTGTGTACTAATAATCAGTGAAGTTTAAATAATCAATTTTTACAGTCTAGGCTGACGAAATGCTTCTCGGGAGTTTATTGAGAATTATGTTTACAAGTCAATATAAATATATTTGTATGGAAGAGGTTGCATAAATTGCACTTCGGGGGATAGTGTTGGAAAACATTATATCCGTGATTTCAAATTTATAATTAGCCAACAAAGCAATAAGATTAAATTTTAAGGGTGAACGTTGTACATAATAGCTTATTTTGAAACGTAAAGAAGATTAAATTTACACTCGGCTCCTGTTCAATGATTAGTAATACTTATAGTAATAGTATTATGCCGAACATACTAAATGATCTATTTTCTAAATTCTTTTGTTATTTTTTTTCTTGTTTGTGAGTCTGTGTTTGTGCATGAGTTTTATTTTCTATTGAATAGTATTAGTAACCAGTTGATTAGTTCCTTAGAAGTATTTGTACTCTTTTGACTGCTATTAGATGAATTAATATGTCAATTTAATAGTTTTCGACTATACACACTGTTATATCATTAAAAAAACTGATGAGCACCATCAGTCATCGATAAAGTAGTCGAAAAAAGGTAAGCGAAAGAAAGATTCATTGTCTGTGAAAATAAATCAACAGACAACAGAACACGGCTGAAAATTTGTCAGCAGATTACATTAAATCCTGACTTAGAAAGTTTGCATAATTTGAGCTCTGCTGTCCGATGAATAAAAGGCTGTTTAAGTGAAGAAAAATTTTGTCTCTAGAAGCTTAAAAGACTTGTATTATTGATATCTCAACAGAGACAGAGAAACTCTGGAAACGAATGTGGGTTATTTAGGCGTTTACAGGGCTTATGACCTGTCATTGGCTGGGTTAAGTGGCCACTTGATGTACTACAACATTCCCCATACTGCCTATCATCTGACAACCATATATGACAAATTTTTGAAACTTCCATATATGTTGAGTTTGTACAGAAGTATCCACATGTGAGCCAATGACAGGTAATAAGCCCTGTAAAACGCCTAGATAACCCACATTCATTTCCAAAGTTTCTCTGTCTCTGTTGGGATATCAATAATATCTGATATCAGCCCAGCATGGGTATAATCCAGTAATTTGTCTACAAGTATTTGTATACGTTCAAAATGTTGTTGTTAAAAGACTTGTATTTGGATAACAATTTAAAAAAAACCATAAGAAATCTGTAAGTCTTCACAAATTCTTCACATAAAATCTTTAACTTTTTTAGCTGCTAGACAAAATTTCGGTCTTTTAATCATGGGAGGGCAATTTGGCAGCTTTTGGAATGTTTACAGTCCACGGATGGTAGTATACAATCTGTATGAATGATCGTGATGTCTATTTCCAGGGCAAACCCGTCCGCGCAACGCGTCGGCTGGGATCGGCGGCGTGTACGGCGCGGCGGGCGACGGCTCCCCGCACTCGGCTCGGACCTCCTTCTTCTCCAAGATCTCGTCTCGCTTCAGCAAGCGGTGAGTCCTATTGTCACACGTCTCTAGCGCTATCTACCCACCCATCTGTCTGTCTGTTTCTCCTCCCGCCTG
Source organism: Micrasema minimum (assembly GCA_022494985.1). NCBI lineage: Eukaryota > Metazoa > Arthropoda > Insecta > Trichoptera > Brachycentridae > Micrasema > Micrasema minimum. Next base: position 64,098 of record JAGVSP010000361.1, read on the forward strand.
TCGCCGCTCCGTGTATCTAACAAGCCACTAACCGCACCAACGGGGAAACGCATGTCGCAAGCGTAGTGGACCAAGAAATGAACCAAAAATAGCATTTTAAATCAAATTTACAATAAAATTAAACCGTCAAAACTTTTTTTGGGCGACAATACGCCGCCCGATGACTAAAAGACCATTAATGAAAAACGAAATTTTACTAGCAGAAGTCTACTAGCAAAAAAGTTAACAATTTTGCCTCTAGGTGTGAAGACTTTTGTTATTGGAAGCAGTTTTTTGCTGGACTTGATGAACTGATATTAGCCCAGCATGGGTATAGTCCAGTAATTTGCCTACTAGTATTAAAAATGTTATGTGACAACATTTTTCAACTTTTTTGCTCGTAGACAAAATTTTGTTTTATTCACTTAGCGGCTGTTTAGTCATCGGACGGCAGGATAACTACCTCTTCCATGGCATCTTCAGACATCTATTTAAATCACTTTTAACTTCAAAAATCATATGCCAAAGTCTCGTTGCAAATTCTGTAATAATGCTTCCACTTAAATTTAATATACGTATTAAAACTAAAATCTCAACGGTTCATTTGAATTCCAATACCTTGCCAAATGCGATTCTCCGTTTCCGCAAATCTGTTCCTTATGTGTGTAACGCTTAGAGTTTACTTTGTTCTGCCCGCTCGCCTTGAATGTTGCGCATCTTTGTGTTGTGTTTTTTCCATTCGTTGTTTTGTCCCTTCGCTTCAAATCGACCTTTTACACAATATTTTATATAAAAGTAGTAAACTACAACGATAAGTAACTATATATGGTGTAACAAAACTCGATGTACAAGCGGGAAACCAGTGAATCTACGTCATATTTTGAGTAGATATTGTAGTCAAATTTTTGGATTTGACCCATAGTTTTTGAGAAAATTGAGAACGAATTAGTTTTTTTTTTCCCAAATTGTTATGGAATATAATTTATTTACTCAAATTAATAATATTCATAAATAAAGCAAAATAAAAAACCGCATTTTCATAAGAATTTGTGCAATTATAATTAATCTTAGGTACTAATGAAAGCTTTTATGAGAAGAAGAAAAAAAATGTTGAAAAAAAAAATGGCTGCAAAAATGGGCCAATAATAGTAGTTGATTACAACACACAACTCGCAGGATTGAGAAATAATCACCGATTTTTGCGTTTTGAACTCACTGGGAATTGAACTCGGAACTTTCGTGTGGAAACAAGCGCCTTAGCCAATACACCACAAGGGCTTCTATGTTCATTGATTATACTGAAAATATATATTTATTTTTTTTCTTCGTATTGTTATTCATTTTCTGAAAATGATGCACAAATCATGTCCATTAAAATTCATTTTGAATCAAAATTCAAACTGCGTTTCGTGTTTCGAAGGGGAAAAAAATCTTTTTCACAATATGGGGGACGATATTCTCATAAAAGTTTTACATTTAAATTTTCAAAGAAATAATATGGAGACAATATTTTCATATCTAGCAACAGAAAGACGTGCAAAATCATAGGCTAGCAACAGTGAGACGTGCAAAATCATTTTTACAACAGTAGGAAATGCCTTACAAAGCAAAAGCGACGCAAATTTTTAAATAAACGAGACGTGCAAAATCATAGACTAGCAACAGTAAGACGTGCAAAATCATAGGCTAGCAACAGTGAGACATGCAAAATCATAGGCTAGCAACAGTAAGACGTGCAAAATAAAGTATACTCTGGTGTTTTTTTATTCCTTTTTGCAGTAGAATTATTCTAATTATTTACTAACATTATGTATGAATTTACTTTCTTCTTCTATTTGAGAATGTGATTTATTGTATCGTAGAAATGTGAAAATACTATTCCTGTACCCAATCCACTACTTATTTTTATTAAATATATATTTTTTATTTAAAAAAAAACATGCCACAATATGAAATCCGTGATCTAAAATGAGAATAATATTTAAACAATTTATTTAAATACTTCTATTAACAGTTAAAATATTAAAAATTCTTATGGTTTTAAATTTATGTTCAATGCACAAGAGAAAGTAAGAAAAATATCAACCACAATGCAAACCAATCAAAATTTGACAGGTTACTTACGGTAAGCACGCTGGGTAACCGAGCATAAGGTCACGGGTTCGATTCCCGACAGGGTCACATAAAAACATTGAATATGTGATGACTTGGACTGGCGCCGAAGCGTAAAACTGAACGTCTCGCCTACATGTAACAAAATATCAAAATTCACTGCACTTGGGGTACCAATGCAGTAGTGACCTAGCATCTCTTTTCGACTAACAAATATTTACCATAATCTGTTTCATTCCCTCTCTTTTCACCTCTTTTTGCTTCCTAGACCTGTTTTGTTTTAATCATTTTTCATACGGGGCATTTGAATTTGGAACTGCAGTGTCGCCAGCCGAAAAAAACTACATAAAAAAAAAAAACGGTTAAAACTATTGTATTTTTCAAACTGGCAACGCTGCAGCTTTAAAAATGTTCCTTTGGTTATTTTCAAACAATTATTTTGTTTTGTTTTATGTGTTAATTTTTTTTTTTCAAATATTTGTTCCTCTGTGTCATTTAGTCCAGTTTTGAGGTTTTATACAATTTTTCTGTTTACAAAGAGAAAAAGCGATTTTTGTTCATGTCTGGGGATGCACAATACTTATGAATTTTACATAAATATATATTATTTATTTTAAATTTTACATATTAATGAATATCTCCGTTTCGTCTTAAAACACCGTGGCACAGATCATCAAAATACACATAGTATTTCAGCCGACACAGCGGAACTTCAGACGATGATTATTCATGGTATTCTGAGAAAAAAATTTAATCAAGTTCTTTAAACAAGGCGATTTTTATTTCTTAAAAATTCAAGAAATATTTTATAAAAAGTTTAGCATGTAATCGTAGCTTAACTGTTTAAATGTTGTAGTAACACGTGGCCGTATTACGTCATTACAATCTGCAAACAGTCAAGTTGCACGTGACCATTTTAAATAATACTTTTTTAATTAGAAGTTAGACTGGCTTTGTTTAAAAACCTTTATTAGGATTTTTTCTCAGAATACCATGAATAATCACAGCGAAGTTTCGCAGTATCGTAAGATATATCGCAGCTGTGACGCGTATATGACGGCTTTTGGTAAATAAAAGAGATCGCATCGCAGCTGCGATACATACAGATGTGGATATTTTGATGACCCGTGCCCAGCACATTAGCCAGTGAAACTGACGTGTTTTGTTTCGCTTACTCACACGAGAGGTGGATGCAAACTAACGAGACAGCAACATACTGACAAAGATTACACACACACACTTTGTCACTTTAAATGCCAAACTGTCACTTTAGATCTTAAATTTGGACGCTACACATATCCAAATATTAACACTGCAATGTAAATATTTTTATTTTTTATCCATTAAACGAAAAATATTACAAAATAGTTTTAAAAAAAAAAGTTTATCCTTACTGGGGTGACCCGTCCGCCTCGTTTGTCATAAGTGTAACATTTTAAAACTGAGAGTATTAAATTTTAAAGGTAAAAATAAAATGTAGGTGTTAAATAATGTATTTATATATATTATATAAACACTAGTAACACGCTCTTTTAATAATAATTATTGTTGAAACTCGTACTACGATAGTGGTTCAGATTTCTTTGGGCAAATTTATCATTAGTTTTCATTAAAACTCATGCCATTGACAGTTGGAAAATACGTTGAAACTCGTGTTGCTGATAGTTGGGGAAACGTGTTAATTTTTATTTTAAACACTGTCATTGAATGTTGAAACAAATGTCATTGACAGTTGGAAAACATATCATCGACATTTAAAATATTTTTTGATAATCTTGTCATTGACACAAGTTATCTTACACAATCTTTACACAAATTTTTGTTCTTGAATTTTATTTCACATGGTAAAACTCATGTCATTGACAGTTGGAAAATACGTTGAAACTCGTGTCGCTGATAGTTGGGGAAGTGTGTTAATTTTTTTTAAATACTGTCATTGGATGTTGAAACAAATGTCATTGACAGTTGGAAAACATATCATCGACATTTAAATTTTTTGATAATCTTGTCATTGTCGCAAGTTATCTTACACAATCTTTACACAAATTTTTGTTCTTGAATTTTATTTCCAAAATTTCTTAATTAAATTGCTTTTTTTTTAGAATACCGCTCCAGTTATTTTTTTATTATTTGAATAATTAGCAACCCTGTTTTTAGTACAACTATATCCATATAACTTAAGTGTTGTGTCGCTTTTACTGTTAGCTGTTGACCGTAGTTTGGAAATTCTTATTACTTTCAAATCTATTACAATATTTATGCATGGACCTTAATGTTAATGATACATCCCTTTCGCACAAACTATTCTATGCGGAAATTGCATTGAAATCTCTAACGTGAATTTTTGTCTATTTATTTTTATTTTGTAACAGTCAACAGCTGTTGCAAAGTTAAAATAAACACATGTTGGATTTTAATGTGGAATTCTGAAAAGTAAATACCGCCTCATTTGATGCTCTGCGCGTCCGTTCGGCTTAGTGGGTCGATACCTAGAGATTCCGAGTTCAATCCCTAACTAAGGATACGGAAAAAACTTAAAATTTTTTACAAAGTCGGATACAGAAAAAAAATATATAAAAATGTTTATTGAAATTTAACATGTTTTAGAGTTTCTCGATGGAATTTTTTAAAAATACTTTGTTATTAGAAAGATTATGTTTATCAAAAGTGCTGGTAATGCTGTGAACGTGCGTTTGACAAAGTACCTCATATGTCATTTGACAGCCGGATTTGATAATTTGACACCACAGCTTGCAGGATTTGTCAAAATATCGATGTATTTTAAAATCCAAATAATTTTTTTTAAATTTTTACTCACTTTTCATATTAAACTAGATTGCACTTGTAATTTCTTTTGGGGTAATGTGGCCAAAGTAACATTGTACAATTAAAAAAGTAAAGAGTTCAGAATTTCTACATTGAATTGAAAATGAAACATTTAAATTAAAGTAAAGGATGTTTAGAAGATAGCCCGGCACTCACACAATTACTTATTATCTTATTAATACATATTTTAGCTTAAAATATAATACTCTAACTTTAATAAAATACACAACTATTTTGTCCAATTTGAATAGGTAAAATCATTGCTTTTATTAGAGAGTAACGTTTTGACTGGTAAATGATTTTACGAGCAAGTGATCAATTCTTTTAGTAACTCATGTTTCAAATAGAAAATCTTATTAATTTATTATTTACGAGACCGTGTAATCATAAAAAACGATCTTAGCGTACATACAGGAATAACCAGTGTTTTAAAAATAATTTCCAGCCGTTTTGTATGTGGAATCTTCCAGAAGGATTGTGCATCCCTCGATGACAAAGAAAAAACAAATATAAAAAAGCGTTTATTTATCGTTTGACGATTTATTGTATAAAATTTCTATCACGTGATTGGTGACTGGAACTAAAACACTAATAACAACAACAGGTGTCGTAATACAAAAACAAAATGAAAGAAAAACAAATAAAATGAAAGAAAAACAAAAAACAAAAGGCAGAAAATATATTAATTTGTTTTTTGTTCCTTTTAAGTGAAGGGAATTTTACGATGATGTTTATTTAACATTTGCACGCGCATTAGTAATGTTATATTTTTTATTTTATTTAGATTTTTTCTCTATGTTTATGGATTGAAATTTACAGATTGTGTGCTGAATTTTTTTTTCAAAACGTGGATGGGTACATGAGTAGTATTTTTATCATTTTTTTTTTTACAATTTAGAATTTGATCCAGGACGATGTAGGCTTGATAGAAGATTCTCAAATATGATGGGTTTTGAAGGTATCAATGTTCAACTGATGGTTGTATTTAAAAAAAATACATATTTTTTACAAATTTACGTTAATAATTATTGTCGCAAGTGGTTGAAAAACTCAGTTTCTACTTAAATTAGTATCGTCTATTTTCATGTTTCAAAAGTTTGCAAAAGTACTTTCATTTAGATAGAGTTATATACAGAAGAACACTTCTCCAGATATTTATATTAGTGAAATTAAAGTATTAATGATGCAATGACCTTGAAAGTAAAAACTTCACAAATTATTCTGAATATTATATGAAAAAATGCGTCAACATTCACTACACATAACAAAATATTATACGTATTCTATAACACAAAATACGCCATATAAAAAAACTATTTTTACTCGATTTTTTAATACGCGACACGGAGTATTTTAAGTATTGTGCATCTTTGGGCGAAAACAACAAATCGGCGGTCGAGCTGTCCGCAAAAATGACCGATCTCGCTTCTGACTGAACTAAATGATTGAGGACACCAATCATTTGTGAAAAACGACTCATGGACGTGTTCCGCCGCAGGTTAAACCACAACTGACGGGCAGCAGACATTCAGCGGACGCTTATTCATCAACTGGGTGATTGCGTTTCATCGACTGGATGATTGAGTTTCATCGACTGGATGATCGCATATCATCACGGACAAGATGATCACATCTCTTCAATTGGGGCGATTGTTGTTCATCGCTTGATGATCGCACTTCTCCCACAGGATTTTTGCGTATCTTCGACTAGACAATCAGATTTCCCCAAGCGATGATTGCGATTCTTCAACTGGATGATTGTGTCACTTCGAATAAACTTTTGCATTTCATCGATGACGCCTCATCGTCCGCAGAAAATACTTGCGAGAACAATCAGTGACTGTCGATCGATGTAACGATAAAGTGATACGACGGTTTGTCATTGAATAAAATTATTCAATTTTCGAATCAGACAGAACTAAAGACATTTATTAGCTAATTAACAATAAAACTACATAAATGATGCATTTATGGCTTTTGACGAGGTAACAAATCCAAGAATAAACGTCTGAGTTGTGTTACGTTTTAAAAGTCAACTAGGAACAATGTGTGAAATTTAGTTGTATTTTTAACCAAATCAAGTGACAAAACAATTTCGCTCAAAGACGGAAAAAAACAATTCTTGTACGAAAAGTGTATCCAAATAAGAGTTATCCGTTATGTGAAATAACCGATGTAATACTCGTTTAGTCTTCTTATAATATAAAAATATATCATTTAAACAAATGTGAAAATTTCTCAAGGCGTTTAGCGTGCTCGAGAATATTCTTATAATGAATGTTGATTCATTGGTTTTATTTCAAACTGTAATATTGAAATCGAAAAGCGGTTGTAATATAATCGAAATCAAAATTAATCTAATTCATTTTTTGGTATATTTTGTGATAATATTTAAAGTTAAAAAGCAATAAAATTATTTTAAAAAAGTGTGTTTTTTTTTTAAATATCTTTAGAATCAGGAAGCTGATTCTTTTTGATATAATTTTTTGGTTTTTTTATAAAATCTCGTTGATCAGATGACTGAACTTTTGAGATGATTTTTTTCAATAATTTTTTTTCTCAAAATTGAAAACTGTAAAATTTGATATTTTTTTCTTTTTCAAACAATGAATCTTCAAATTTAATCATAAATTAGAAACATTCTAACATAGTGTAAATAAACATAATATTATATCGCGTGCATTAAATTTGATAAAGAATGTGAATATGACGGAAAATAAAATGATAGACATTTTTTTAAATTTTGGGCATGTGTTTTGCCTTAAAAACTTTAAAATGTAGATATAAATAAAATACTATAATACGTTAAGCATATTATCCTACGAAGTTTTTCATACTTTATTTTTTCTTGCATTTCTAATAAGTAAAGAATATAATTATTTTAAAAAAATTTTTTTGCATTTTTTATACACTGGTGAAATTATCATTATTATTATTTTTACAAGGATATCAGCTATGTCAAGTTATAGGAACACGGTTAAATGGAACTACTCCTTAATTTACAAAAGTCGCATAAGATTTAAAAGTTAAAGACATCGTCTCGTATTAAATAAAGTATATACAAATTTAGAATATTTTTCAAACAGACACGTTTTATGTATTTTGCTGACTTTAAAAATCTAATTTAAAAAAAATTGCCTTAGTTGCATTTGGCTCTCATTTAGACAGAATAGTGGAAATTTTTCCATTGTTGTGAGCGAGTGTGACGTTACGTCGTTTTTATTTTTCCTGCTTGAATTTTTTTTTTTACTTGGCATTTAAATAATAAAGAACTTGAACTATGATCTCAGGTTTGGCAATGACTCAAAAAGGCGAAACAGTAATGAATCTATAAAAATGTAATTTCCACAATTTTAAGTTTTAAAATATTTTTTTCGTAATTCCACACCACTGGAAAACAGAGGCTTCCTAACTTTGTCTCAATTTTTTTTTAAATTTCCAAATATAATTTTGACATAGCTGTTGCCTCGTTTTAACATTGCCAAACTGCAAGTTAAACCTGGTTTAAAAAAATAGTAGACACGCAAAACATGAAATATACATTTTTAAATTTTACTACAAACCTTAAGAAATGGAACATAAAATAATTATGCTTGATTTTATATTTTCATCAGATAAAAAAAATAAGATCATTGGTATTTATTTATTTAGTGAAGTTCTTTTTTCATGCAACTTATTTTATTGCATTTAAAATTTAAATAAATCTACATTGATATTATGTTTATTAGAAGAAAAAAATGCATTTGGTGCCTAAGATATTTAATATTACTAGTACAAAGTGATTATATTATATAAAAAAAGATTTTTGAATGTTCAATAAAAATTTTAGTAAAAAATACAAATTATTTCATGATTCTTAAAAACTATTAAATTAGTTTTTTTTCATCAAAATGTCGGTTGCATAATTTTGTTTCTAAAAATTTTATTCAAATATTTAAAAAAATTTAAACCATTGATGCTATCCGTTTGACATAAGGGAGATACAAACTTTTAAACTTTGGTTATTAAAATAATAAAAAATATAAATACACAATATATTATATTGTTCACTTGGTTAGCGCCAACGGTATTTTGATTCATTGTTTCATTTTAATTAAAAAAAATTCAACCGGCTTATTATTTATTTTCTAATTTTATTTAACTTTATAAAAATTATGCAATCTATTGTATTTATAGTGTCATTTACACAATGTAATAATATTAGAGTTATAATTCAAATTTGTTCCATTCTTTTTTCAAACGTTTGGTGCTTTATTCCTTTATACAGTAATTCTCTTGTCATTTTAAGCCTTAAGTATACGTGAAATAGAGGTGTATATTGCGCGACTGAACACATTGTTTATAAAATAAATAATATTATAGTAGAAATAATTTTGTAAATTACTATTTTCAATGTTTTAACTTGTAGCTAAACTGAAATATATTTTTTCGAATGTCATTTGGAACGCGTGTTCCGTTTTCGAAAGAATTTTAAACTAGGAAGGGTATTTTTTTCAACTAAAATGTAAAGCTCGCTTCACACTGCTGAATATTTGTAGTCATTCCGTGAGATGTGATGCGTGCTTTACTTTTAAAAAAACCCCGTTTGAGGCTCACTTTATAGATTTTTTTAATAGATAGAAAAAAATAATAATCAAATGATATTATTAATAGTAGAAAATATTATTTTTATTTTTTAATATATATTTTTTTGAATTCAGGACTACTACCAAATACGTTTGGTATAACTACGTTACTTTACTTTATTTACGAAAAACAAAAAGTTATAAAAAATATATAAGCAGTATTAATAGATGAAAATGTTTGAAAATAAAAACATTGTTTTTATATGTTTTTTTATTGTTTAATTCCCAATGTTTATTGTTTCTCAAACAAATGGAAGTTTTGAACAGAGAGTGTTATTTCAAAGTTATTTTTAAAATATGCACAAATTATTAAATTTTTGTTTTAGCCGTTTCCTTTGACAAATAACCAAACATGTTTATATATATATATATAGGTATTATATTATTTCATCAAACAAAATAATTGAAGTAATATTTTCATTGCAAACATTTAATAAATTACGTTGTTAGAAATTTAAACTTCACAAGGTTTTTTTTTTTAAAGTTTAATCTCAGCTTAGTTGCTAACTAGATCTTGTGTTCAAATCAGCATGTTTTTCTCCACAACTTGATTTCTACATTTAAATAAACAAAACACAATATTGGAGCGAAACAATTATATTAATTAAAGTGATTTGTTAAGTAAAAACACGCTGTTTTACGGAAAAACATATCTTAACCCTGTAATGCATAACTCACATCACACAAAATCCGCTTTTGTGTGGAGCTATGCATTACAGGGTTAAAATAGATTAATACAAATATTTATTATTCATATCTTTTTTTTATGGCTGAATAGAAAATTTAAGTGTGCATATTTTTGGTTGAAAATTTTGAAGTAACACTTCTGTAGATTGTTCCATTTTGACAAACTTGGATATATGTTTTTTTTTTTATTAAATAAATATTGTTTTGGCATAATGTTTTATTTTATTTATTTATCCCCCAAAGACACTGTAAAAAAATTTCCACGTAAAATTATCGGGTATCCGGGACTAAAAAAAATCATCAGCCCAAACGATTAAAAAAATTAAGTTAAAACTTGATAAATATTGCCAAAATCTAAAATATCATAGACTTTTTTTATATAGAGTAAAAGAGCGATTATAAAGCAAAACTTATTAGAAAGATGCATTCATTAGCGGTCCATAATGGAGTACTGGTACCCAACCCTTATGTACGGAAGAGTAGCATGTAGTTGGAAAAAAAAGGACAAAAGTAGATTGAATGCTGTTGAAATGCGATCTCTCAGGCAAAAACCATGTATGGTGCTCCAATGTCGAAATTAGACCAGAACGCAAGGCTGATATAAGTATTATCGACAAAATGAAGAAAGGTCTTAGATATATTAGATAGCGGAAGATAGATATAGTTGTCTTTGTTTCACTGCAAATGGAACATACAATTTTGACAGCTCTCTTTAAAATAGCTTGTCTAGTATTAACTTAACAGGTCTATCTATGTTATTTCAGGTAATTCCTTTGTCGTTATAATTAATTTTCCTTTTATTAATTTTAATGTCTAATATCTCAGCTCTCTTGCAACTGACATAAAACAACTTTTTACAAAAATTCTAAACCATCGTTGAACATTGATCAATAATTTATGGGGAGTTATACACTTCTAACACACATGATGTGAAATTCACATAATTAGCAAAACCCTCATCTAGAGGATGGGTTAGTATTGTGAATGTATTCCATATCCCGTGTATCAAAACCGTGTACAAGCGGGAAACCTACCTGAATCTACATCATATTTGGAGTCCATTTTGTAGAATAATATTTTTTTATTTGACCCATAGTTTTTGAGAAAATTTAGTAAGAAGTTCATTTTTTTGAGTATCAAATATAATATATTTAGTCAAATTGATACTGTCTATTAAGAAAACTAAATTTAAAAAAAACACTTTTTGATTAGAATTTGTACGGTTTTACTTAATCTGCGGTACTTAATTATTTTTTTTCAAGTTCTGATTAAAGTCATAAATATTACACATTCGACTCCAAATGTGATGTAGATTCACCAGTTTTCGGGTTGTACTATGAAGTTTTGTTACTCCATGTATAGCCCACTCCGCACTGCCGATACATAAAATGAACCATATTTTGTAAGAAAAGGTGTCAAAATCAGCTGAAAAATGCCAATTGGTAAAAATCGCAAAAGCCAGATTTCCATTGTACTTATGTTTGTAAATACTTAAATTTTGGTAGTCAATTCTTATACAGCTAATTTCTAACAAGCATAACTATTCATATTTTGTATTATTGAATTCTAAAATATATGTTCAAATTCATATCTCACAGATTTACAGCGAACAATTTGCATTTTTCTGTTCTGGTGAATATATTTTTTTATGTTTTTCTTATTGTTATAAAATTGATTTATTTTTGTTGTTTTTTTCCTTTTTCATACTCGACCTTCTCCATTCCGAAATTCCCGAATTCCTGTAATTGAATTTTTATTAAAACTTTATCGTCTTGTGTATTTGGTATTTCAATATTATTAATTCTGCTTGGTATGTTATGAATTTAATTTACTAACATTTGTTATGATATTCTTTCTTATTAAATAACAATCATAACTATATTATATTAACCTACACCCATAAATCTGTACATTGATAAACACTCGCAATAAATACCTTGCAAACTTGCAAATTAATACATTGGTACACACTTGTAATAAATACCTTGCAAACTTGCAAATGAATACATTGATACAACTCGTAAATGAATACATTGATACAACTCGTAAATAAATACATCGGTACACACTCGCAACAAATCCCTTGATACACACTTGCAAATGAATTTATTGATACTCACTTGTAATAAATACCTTGCAAACTTGCAAATGAATACATTGATACAACTCGTAAATGAATACATCGGTACACACTCGCAACAAATGCCTTGATACACACTTGTAAATGAATATATTGATACACACTTGTAATAAATACCTTGCAAACTTGCAAATGAATACATTGATACACACTCGCAACAAATCCCTTGATACACACTTGCAAATGAATATATTGATACACACTCGTAAATGAATACATTAAAATACACCCTGAAATAATAATGCAAATAAATATTGTAATACCCAATCCCAAACAAATACATTGATACACTTTCATACTGAATAAATTGACACATATTTGCAAATATTGGAATTTATAATAACTCACCATCTCTATAACTAACTAAAATGACTTTAAAACACTTTCGAGTGCGAAACATATCACAATGCACTAACATTACTCAAATTCTCTTTTGCGTACATGTAAATACTGTTATTAATACCCTATAATCTATAATGCACGCATTAACTGCTAAAAATTCACTAAAATGTACATTGCTTATGCTATCACAAAATATATAACTGTATATCCTAAAATTCCCGTAAAATAATGATAAAAAACTAACATCCGTATACTTGGAATACTAAAAAAATTAACTAACTTATTTATTTAAATATTTCGGATTGTATCTGGATGCCGCCATGATGTGTATGTCGAATGTTCAAAATAATTCTCACAATATCCAAAATCTTCCGAAATCCCTCTACACCCTTCCCGTCCCGACTCCGCGAGCAGTCTGTCGATATTCGGGGACGGCCATTCCGACAAGGGTAGAATATTCTCTCATCCGGACATGCGCAAAAGGTATGGTAGCGTGTGACTTTTTGATAAAGTGGAATGCTTTTTGCTTGCCGCTTGCCTCGTCTGTGCCGACAAGTGTGATAATCTAACATTCATCTCATATTTCTTAACAAAAGTGATTGGAAATCTCCACTACAACACGCACTTGGGATTTTTTCCGTAAAATGTAATTGAAATGAGCAAAAATTCATCAAACCATCGCTGCTATACGATTGTCAATTTCTTCACTATCATTCATCCAGTCAGGCACTTGATCCAATGAATTCTAACTTCTACTTCTAATACTTTTCCTTATCCGCACATAATAGTGCAGTGAATCTTGATCATTTGTTACATGACCACAAGCCAGTCCAAGGTATCACATATGAATACTAACAGCCTGTATCATCCAACTGTATGAAGCCTACAGTTTTTATCAAAGATCCTTTTCATCTTCTGAACTGATAAGAGGATTTCACATATATCATTTTGGATTTAGGGTTTTCGTTTGCATTCGGGTGTTAGGTATCTCCAACATCTTAAATGAGAGTTTATTATTCAAGGCGTCATGCCCGTCAATTTGAATATAATTCTAATAATGCGATTCAGTATCGCATCCATTTGAATATTTATTTTGAGGTTCCACAAGGCTCTTACTTTGGCCTATTCTTGTTGGTGGAGGTCAGTATTATCTAGATCTATATCTATTGTGTTTCTGTTAGTTGAATCTCGCCCCCCGAGCCTAGATCTTTACAGAACTTAATTACTAACCTAATCTAAACTTTATTAACTTGGTGTGTCATGTCAGCATAATTATTAATATTTTCTAAACCAACGTAGCATGGTATGCAAGCTAACCTAAAATTAATTATGTGTAAAAGATTTAACATCATAAAAACAATAGTAACGTAAGTTAAAAAATTGGACTCGAAATAGACTCGACAACGCATTTGTGTTTTGTGACACACCCGATATTTAAAAACTGTGATATCTCAGAAAAAAAACAAACTGGTCAATTGGTTAAAACCACATTTTCTGTGGTGTTTGAAAGTATCTCAACTCTTTAACTGACTATGACAAAACATTTCATCATTCCAAAAAAGCAACTGTAGTTGAATGTTGAATAAGCGTGACGTTATATTTCGTCGCTGCGACGTTTACTATGGGCGTGATGACATATTTCGTCATAGCGATTAATTATTACTACGGGCGTGACGTATCCTACACGCTGTATTACACAATTTTTAAGATAATCAAAATTAAATTCCCTGGTTGACAGGTTAATAAATACATTGATTAATAATCAACAATACAATTCACCGCACCAACTCTCTCTCCTGTTTCACATTATTTCTATTTCAATTTTATTTTTCTCACAAAACTGTAGATAGAATTGAATCCTCTCACTAATTGTTACTAACCTAACCTATCTTTACTTAGTAATAAAAAACTAAAAACATTTCAATTTTTACATCACATTGTTCCCTCGTACCTAATTGAATCATCATCATTATCATTTTCCTTACCCACACCTAATATTTTTCCTACATCTTTTGCTAACACCTTGTTTAAAACTGAAATTCGATTCTTGTAATAGCTCAAATTTATATTGGGTCGTAGTCTTCATTACAGTTCTTATATCCGAAGCCAGTCAAGTAATTTCTACTCTCTAGATTAGTTATTTACACCTGGTTTTATAAATCAAAATAATTTTGTGGACGAGTGACGATTTTGTATTTAAATGCCACAGATATAAAATCAAGTCAAAAAGGAGGCTGGATCAACCATCCATACGCTTTGTAGCTGCAAGATGAGTGATGGTCTAGCCTGCTACATAGTAAAATCGATTAACTCGTAAAATATCACTCACATCCGAGTACTTCTTAAAATCATTTCAAATTTTTTATGTAAAAATCTGGTTAGTTAGTTTGTAAAAGTATAGAAATCCAACTGTCCATGCGCTTGGTAGCTGCGAGACGATTTGTGATCTAACCTCATTTTGTACAGCGCTTTTTACAGGCGATTTCACAAAACAGCGCTTTAAAATTTTTCAAATGAATTAAAAAATGTATTCAAAATAGTCTTGCTGTGTGAATTTTTTTATGTAAGATTATTTTTAAAGTCAATAAATTAAGGTATTTAATGGTAACTAGTCTAGTTTAGTAAGCAAAGGTTTGTAAATAAAAGGGTTAGCTTCGGTAAATTAGCTTTGAATTACGGCAGGGCCTTGTGTTAACAACTTTCTGTCACCAACCTCCCATTTCCTTGTTCACCCCCGATGATGTGATAATCTGTATGTTCGCGCAGTGTAGACGACCTGTTTGGTTTGTTGTAGGCCTATGGACGGCAGCGGACTAAAGAGCGTCTCGGGAACAAATCCGCAAACATTTCTGGGGTAATTATCAAATAATACTTCATCCCGATACTGCAACAACCGACTGACTGCCTGTCTTCATATATAATCAAGTAAAATACCTTTAAAGATCAACTCTCTCACTCTTCACTATACTAAAATGTGAATTTGTCTTTTTTCATAATGTGATAACTCTGTAACGGAGGTATGAATCGCTTGGCGGGTTGGACCAGCATATACAGCTTGAAAAGCTTATTCCAATGGTACACTGGACTCATTTAGTCGGTATTTGCAGTATAGGGTTGATACGTATTTTTCTCCTAACACTTAGTATGCGGGTTGGATTTTATCAACTAAGGACGTTTTGTTTGTCAAACCCTGTGTTTTTTTTTTGTTGTTTTTAACATTTTTCCACGTATGACATACTCAGACAAATAATGATTTGTTGATGTCCTAGAAGATATTTAAATTAAATCTGAATCTATATGAGAAGCAATTCACCAATAATAAATGCAGGAGGCATTGTGTTTGTCACTATAATACAATTGATTTTTTAAACTGTTTTTGAGCAAGAGCTAGGGTAAAATATAATTATGAAATGAGTTTTATGCTAAGTTCAGAATTAGTTTTATGGGTAAATTTTTTTGATTGCTAGCTTGCCCAGCTTAGATTGATTTTACCACAATGACTTGTAATATAAGTGAGATTTCTAGAAGCGGCAGTTCTGTCGATTACTGTAGCTAAATTACTACTGCTAGGATAAGGATCCTCACCCAATGGTGCATAGGGCACTGCACACTGTGCACCAAGTGCAGTGAATCTTGATCACTTGTTACATGAAGGCAAGACGATCAGTCTCTAGCTTCATTGCCAGTCCAAGGTTGATGTGGAAAATCACATTTAAATAAATATTTTTTGAAAATATTGACCCCTGTGGGGGGTATTGAACCAGCAACCTCATGCTTGGTATCCCAATATACATCACTGTGTGTAAAATAGTGAATGTTAGAATACAATATATATTATATAAAATTTGACTTGATTATTCCATCGGAAAATCAGGCGACTTTAATTTTTCACAACAAGGATGACAAATGAGAAATGAGGTCTTGTTTCAGTGGAAAAATTACGGAAATTTTGACAATTCAACAAAAACGCCGTACACAAATTCATACGCTAGACAGAAGTAAAGAATACTCACTTTTATATAATGTTTTTACTATTTCATCATTTTAAAACTCCAGAACCGCCCAAGAACGGTGTTTTAACATAATAAATAGTTATTTTTCAGTTTAAAATTATCAGTTTTTTTTGTGTTCCTTTTATTGAAGATAATTAATACTTACTATCTACGTATTGAACCTTCTACGGAGTTAAATCAAAGTATTTTCGATGTCTCGATACTGCCGAAGATGTTTCTGGAGGAGGAATATGAACGTACTTAAGCATTTACAGGGCTTATGACCCGTTTACGATCAGATATCTGAATTTAGCCATCCTCTCTTGTATATTTTTTTAGTGGTTTTAATCTTAGCTAAGAAATATTGTTCTTATACTGCAAAAAATGCGCTAACTTTGCAACGGAGCTATGGATCACTTTGCGGGTTGGACCGGTAGAGAGTTTGGAAAGCCTGTTACAATGGCGTTCATAAGTAATTTAGTCGGCATTTGCAGTATAGGAACGATAAATAAATTTTCTCTTTATGTTTTAAACTATTTTATGCTTCGAAAAGGAATTTCAGAAAAGTGGCATTCCATTCTTGAAAAATACTACCGTGCCTAGTGACCCACTACGTCACTCATATGTCATCACTAGGCATCTACGTCACACCTTTCAAAGTGTGAATGTATTGGCCTAAGTGCAAGAGTCTTTAGACTGTGGAATTTGATAATAAGTGAAAATTTATATGGAAACGCGCCGCCCCTTCTAGCGAATTCTTTTTCGAAGACTGTATGTAATTTTTATGTCTTAATCAAGCATGCATCATTTTGTGTTCATTATGTTTTCGTACAAATTTAGCTTGGAGCTGTCTTATTCGCATAGCTAACCACGCTTGAATGCTTAATTGCTTCGATCTCTGAAAATGCAACAGTATTTATGTAAATTGTTTTGTGTTTATCCGCATTATACGGGATGTGACAGATCTCAAAATGAAACTTCAAAATACATCCTTTTTAACTTTTTGGAGGGATATTAATCAAATAAATACAAGTTTTACAGTAGACTTATTCTATAACATTTTCATTCCACGATTCAAGTTTCGGTAAACTGTTCTTCTACCATTTTATAAATCGCCACTTAAATGCAGTAAAACCCATTTCAAGAGTCAGATTTTAATTTTTTTATTATAACTAATGATTTCATTTAGACAGTTTTATCAGGGAGCTGACCCCCTCTGTTGTCCAAACGGATTTCTGGCATTTGTCATGACCCTTTCAAGCATAGCAGTGAGTATGTTGGCATTTTGTAGGACACCAGGTCTTGTAGGGTCTTTGAACGGTTAACACAGGATTTCGAAAGTAAACACACGGTCCTTATTGTTCCAACACATGATGGTAAACGATCGGGGTAGGAAACGCATTTTTAGAACCACCCCTATCTAATGAGACCACTACTGCCAAACTAGAATTCTACAGCCTGAATGGCATTTCAAAAAGGGAAGTTATGTTGCCGCACCTGATATTTAAAAGGTTGTTTATACGTGTTTGTAATTGTTGTGTCTGTGGGTGTGCAGAAAGGGGGCCTCGGGGGACGACGTGGGCTCAGCGTGCCGACAGGGCGGTGAGGAGCAGGTGAAGCCGCGCTCGCTGCGCTTCACGTGGAGCATGAAGACCACGTCTCCGCGTGACGCCAACGAGATCATGGCCGAGATCCGCAAGGTGCTGGACGCCAACAACTGCGACTACGAGCAGCGGGAGAGGTAACACACTCTACTTAATACAAATACTTTTATTTTAACCACCACATCAAGAGACTCGATAAGGGATCTTGCGGAGATCGTCAATACAAAAAGTAGTTCTCTGCTAGTTTCTTCGTTTCCAATGGATTAATGTTTCTTTACCTTCTTTCAGATTCCTGCTTCTCTGTGTGCACGGTGATCCTAACACCGACAGTCTGGTGCAGTGGGAGATAGAAGTTTGTAAGCTCCCTCGACTCTCTCTCAACGGGGTACGCTTCAAGAGGATATCAGGTCATTGTAAACTTATTACCCTTGCGTGTATTACTGTTGGCACTGAGATTCCAGAGACTAATTGTCTGTTTGTGTTGGATTACAGGTACGAGCATAGGATTCAAGAACATTGCCTCGAAGATAGCTAACGAGCTAAAACTGTGACTGCCCATGCATCCCGCTCCGTGCTCCCCTCTCCCCCCCCCGCCGCAGTATGGGGACCCCCTCCCCATGCCCCTCGCGGCCGCCTACCGCGCCACGGACGCCGACAGCCTGACGTCCTACAAGTCCGACGTTTCTGGCTACAAGAAGCCTCGCGAGGAGCGGGCCTACGGGCGCCCTCTGAGGGACTCCAACCGCATCGTCAACGGAAAGCGCAGCGACAAGATGATCCGCCGCCACACCACAGAGTACCGCGTTTGCAACGACAGCTCCGACAGCAGCCCCGTGGCGGCGCACGCGCCCGCCCCCCCGCACCCCTACCTCGCCCTCACCGAGCGCCGCTTCACCAAGAAGAAGAGCGCGGCCGAGGAGCGCGAGAGCGAGGCGATAGAGCTGCGCATGCGCGCGCCCGAGTGGCGCGAGAGAACCGCGCGCCGCGCCGCCTCGACAGCCTCACGGTGGACCGGCGCGCGGGCAAGCGGCGCGCGGCCGAGCTGGCCATGCGGCGCCAGGGGTCGTGCCACGCGGTGGCGCCCGCGCCCGCGCCCGCCGAGCTGGTGGCCATGGCCAACTGCGGCGCGCGCAACAAGAACGGCAGCCTGCGCCACTTCCTGTCGGCCAGCCAGGCGCCGCTGCCGGACGCGGAGAGCGAGGAGCGGCTGGAGGCGGCCACGCTGCCGCGCCGGCCGCGCGAGCGCCGCCAGCAGTCGGCCGCGTCGCTGGCGCCCGAGTCCAGCGAGGAGACGCTGGCCGCCGCGCCCCGAGCGCCGCGCGCGCCGCCCGCCGCCGCCCTACTTCCTGCTGCAGGAGGGCGAGCCCTGCAAGTGCCCGCTCGGCCTGTCCAGCCGCGAGGAGCTGGCCACCACCAGCGGCGCCGACGTGGAGGAGAGCTTCGACTTCTGACGTATTTACCGTAATTACAGTTAAGCTTCAACCGTTTGGAAGGAATAGAGGGAGTACCGTCAATCCTATGAACTTTAGTGTTTTAATATTATTTAAGTGGTCGCGGAAACTTTCCCTTGCGGCGTCTCTGTTTTGTAAATATATATTTTTTTTGTATGGATTTTTTACAAAGCATATCTTATACGATTATAACTCTCTCTGAAGGAAGAAGCTACCCTAGGTATAAGTTAGCAACAGTACTACTATACAAGAGCCACTCCACTCTCCTCCCCTAGGATTTTAATATTCTCCATTCAAACTGTTATTTCATTAAGATATATAACATATATGTATTTTCCATACATCTAGATTGATGTTTTGTGCTTTTATTGTACAATAAAAATGTTTATCCTATGCCAGCTTTCTTACTTCCCCGCTCCATGGACAGAGTCATTTCCAGCATTACCTAGTGATAAGAAAATATTTCATTTCATTATCCACAACTCCATAGAGTAACAGGGCTTATTAACCCCTTATTACTTATAATAACATGGGAGTTGTAAGGAACAGATATGAAATGATGATGCTATTCACTTTTTTATTAAGTAAAAAAAATCTATTAAAAAATTAAATGCATTTATTTTAAAAATATATAAATTATTAATAAAGTACATTTTTCATTTAAATTTAATTTAAAAAAATTAAATGCATTTATTTTTAAATATATAATATTATTAATAAAGAACATTTTTCATTAAATATTTTCATTGCATATAAAAATTTAGTACATAAAAAAAAAACTTCTTTATTTATCAAAGAAATATTGACAAATACTGATAGATTCAAGCCTTCCACTTAGTTTATGCACGGTCCAAAGCTTGAAAACGTTCTCAGTTATGAAGGAAATTTTTCCTAATGTCGTCAAGATGAAGTTTGAGATTCGCTGTCAAATAAAATGTCATTTTCAAATGTGATTTAACTATAATATGAAGTTTAGTAACAAAGGCGGCCATGTAGGTCTGACAAATTTTCGGCAACATAAAATTGTATGATTGTAAAACTGGTAAGATTTCCATTTTATTTTTATCCTTTCCAAACAAAGACAGCCATAAATGCTTCAAAGTCATATTTAAAGTCTGACTTTGGTATCAAAAACGGAAATCTCACCAAGTTTACAATCATACAATTTTAAATTGCGGAAAATTTTTCCGACCTACATTGCCGCCTTTGATACTAAACAACTCATATATTTCACTGGTTAATCTGCCAGATCCGTCATTTCTGAAAAAATAAACAGAACATGAGATTTGGGAGGGTCCAACGCCTTGCAGGGCACCCGCTCGCACAGCGCAGGTAAACTGTGCAGTGGAGCAAGTGCGTGAACTGGATGTGAATATTGTCGGGTCAGTGCCAAAACTGCGAATCTGCAGAACGTTCATTTGAGATGTTGAGTTTAGAAATTGAAATTTGAAATTATAAACCTATTTCAATTATAACAAGATCAAAATTGTGTGGTAGGACTATGTATGATAGGTGAACAAATGCCGAAATTAGAGCAGAGTGCAAGGCTGAGATAAGCATTATCCACAAAATTAAGAAAGGGCTTTTACGATGGTTTGGTCATGTAGAGCGAATGTGTGATGAAAGAACAGCTAAAAGAAGTTTTAAATGCAAGTGTGCCTGGATGTAGAAGCCGAGGAAGGCCGAAAAAGACATGTCCATGACCAAGTACGACAAGTACTTGAAAGTGGACATGTGAAAAGTCGGAATAATCAGCGTATGTGCATGAGAAGATGTTGAATGTAGAGGAAGCAAAGGAAGTATGTCAGGAAGAGTGGTATGCGTTCTATCCTCTCTGCCTACCCCTAACGGGAAATGGCGTGATGGTTAGTTAGTTAACATTAAATTATTGTATCTCGCTTAATAAACGGATTGCTTTGAGATTTATCTGAGTTCACAGAAAATTTTGGTTTTACAGTCTTATTAGGGTGTTCCTTAAAACTACATCGTTCATTTTCTCAAATTACGGAAAAACAGGAAATTAAAATGCAATAAAAACAAAAAGCCAAACTCACCTAAACATTAACCTGAGCGGCCCCTTTAGGTTCCTGGGGTGAGTGCCCAGCATCGGACACAGCAGCGCCCGCGGGATCCACGACTGACTGAAGAATGGTGCCGTCACCCTCGCGCTCGCGGTGGTATTTACTCAACTTGTGTTTCTAGGGAAGATAATAAAGAAATTAGTAGACAAATACTCTGATTTCTGTGCCTGAGAACCAAAAAGCATAATTTTATTAGTTAGTTATCTAATTCCAAGCGTTTATTTTACTTTTGACACATGGGCTCCTATAAAATTCCGTAATTATTGACAGGCAACCATAGACCGAAAAATGCAATACTTCATGTTTTTTTCTTTACGATAGTGAAGCACATGTTCTTTAGCTCCGATATTTATCGATATCGATGATTATTGAGCCTACTTATGCTACGAGGATTATTCAAGTTGATTTTTTCCATGAAAAAATATAAAATGTGATTTAAATTAAAACCTATTTGTTTTTTTTTCTTGTTTGTCGCGACACAGAATTTCTCAATTTACGTTAAGACAATAAAATAGTCCTATGCATATTTGGGTTTTCCTGTAGCTCCTGCACCCGATGACAAACTCCAATTAAGGAGTTTATCGGGACTGTGTTTTAAAGTTTCTTTTGTAAAGAAATTATGTATTTTTTGTAATATTATTTTTTTAATAAAGACTTTAAAAAAAAAGTTTTACGACAGCGCTTTCGTAATATAAACTCTGCTTTAAACGTCTGGGTATGTTTATAAACTACAAAATGTTGAGCAAAAATAAAATATAAATATAAATAGTGTTAAATTGATTCAAACTTCTTCATAAATAAACTCGATTTTTGAGAAATTGATTCGGTAACGCATTAGGACATCCCTAATCGAAAAATAATCGAGCTGTCAAAAGTAAAATAAACGCTTGGAAATAGATAGTTGTATTACCCTGAATTCCCCGTGCCTAGCGAAGGAGCGCCCGCACGGCGAGCAGTGGTACGGCCTCTCCCCGCTGTGCGACCGTCGGTGCTCGTTGAGGTCGTAGGACTTGGCGAACCTCTTGGAGCAGATCTCGCACTGGAAGTCCTTGATGCCCGTGTGGCTTATCAGGTGCGAACGGAGGTGGTCTGGCCTAGAACGAGATGAGATATTTCAGTGTCCAAATTTTTTCCAATCACAGTTTTGCGTTCATTTGCAATTAACACCTTTGTTTGGAAGGGGTGTTTCCTAGTAGGTGATGCTGTTGAAATGTGATCTCGCAGAATATATAAGATAAGCATAATCGTCAAAATTAAAAAAAGGTAGGGAGAATGAATGGTGAAAGAACATAGAAGTCGTTAGAGGCCAAGAAAGACGTGGCTCAATTAAGTACAACATCGCGCTACCGTCCATGCGCTTTGTAGCTGCAAGACGAATTAGCATCTCTCGGTATTTAATAATTCGATTATCATTAAAATCATGTCGCAACCTTAAATATAAATATGAACTATTGTTGGAAAGCTGAGATTTCAATTGTCCATGCGCTTTGTAGCTGGTAGATGAATTGAGATCCCGTACTTTACCTATTAGCAAAATCATGTTACCATGAAAGAACGGCTAAAAGAAGTTTAAATGCAAGTATGCCTGGATGTAGAAGCCGAGGAAGGCCAAGAAAAACATGGCTATGACCAGGTACGACAAGTACTTGAAAGTGGTCATGTGAAAAAGTCGGAATAATCGGCGTATGTGCATGAGAAGATGGAAGCAAAGGAAGTATGTCAGGATAGAGTGGTATGGCATTCTATCCTCTCTGCGTGATGATTAGTTAGTTAGTTATGTTACCGTTGTTTAAATATTCACTAGATTTTTTCATTTTTAAATGTATTTGGTCTGGAATTAATTGAGTAATATCAATGTACAGCGCCCTTGAGGTGATTTTTCATAAAAATGGCGCCTTAGAAATTATCCAATTATTATTATTAACATATACTTGAAAGTGGTCATGTGAACAATCGGCGTATATGACAAGATGTATGAGGAGGGAGTAAAGGAAGTCTGCCACAGAGCGGTGTGGCTTTCTAATCAACAATAATCTTAAAGTTACCTTCTTCAAGTTACTTGTAGTAATGCACTATTTTACTGTAGCCAATCATCGACCAATTACAGTGCTAACTTACCTATACGACGAATGCACGCACTGGCTAACAAGTATACTAACAATATTGATGTTTTCAACACTAATCTAGTGCATTTTAGGGAACAGTGTCTGGATGCCATCTCTGGCGGTAATGAATAGCTACCTACTGGGTAATCATTTAAAAATGTCTATGTAAAAGCCCTATGGGCGTTAAAAAAATATAAAAAATAAATAAAGTGTAACTGAAAGTATGAAATGATTTGTATAGCTTACCTGTAGCAAGTCTTCCCACAGAAATGACACTCGTAACGGTCGGTGTGAGTATGTTTTCTCATATGGGACCAAACAGAGTTCATACTTTTGAATTTCGCATCGCATATTTTGCACGGGTACTCTCTAAAAATGAAAGAAAAAACATTTATCTCCATATTAGCGGCAGCTTCTCCAAGCAATAATAGTTCCTGATTTCCCAGTAGAATCAGAGCAATGATTTTTTCTTACATTTTCAATGTCGACCATGTTTGTATTGACTCATCTTTTTGAATAATGTATTTATTTAACGATATCCCAACAGAGACAGAGAAACTCTGGATACGAATGTGGGTTATCTAAACGTTTACAGGGCTTATGGCCTGTCATTGGCTGGGTTAAGTGGCCACTTGACGTACTACAACATTCCCCATTCCGCCCATCATCTGATAACCATATATGATAAATTTTGGAAATACTATATAATATTGAAATCGTCTTTGTAATTTTTCTACAAGTATTTGTATTCATTTAAAAAAAAAATTGTTTAAAGATTTACTGGTTAAAAATATAAAGCGTCTATAATATAAAATATAAACTGTAAACGCCTAGATAACCCACATTCGTTTCCAGAGTTTCTCTGTCTATGTTGGGATATCAATAATATCTGATATCAGCCCAGCATGGGTATAATCCGGTAATTTGTCTACAAGTATTTGTATTCATTTAAAAAAAATGTTGTTTATTTATTTAACTTTTATTGCCTAGTTAGCAATTTCTTCCAACCAACCAATCAAATAAAGCAGTGCAGGTATTCAACGTAAACGCAATAACAGAAAGAAACACTCTTCAATACTTACACACATATATTATCGCACTCAATGTCTGCCTAGGATAGAAGGAGGTAAAACAGGAATAAAATTTATGGAAGAAATAAGAAATGTTTTTTCAGCCGTGTTTTAAAAGAAGTGACTGTTTCAGCTTCCTTAATAGCATTTGTGAGTTGATTCCATAGTGGAGCCGCATGCACTGTAAAGGACTTGGAGTAGAAGGAAGAACTATGGGCAGGTATCAGCAGTGTATATTAATTTATCTCCTTTAACAAATAAAATATTTAAAAACTAAGATGATACAAACACGCTTTGTGTCGATAAACTCAAGATATCCCAAAAAGAGTCAGAGAAACTCTGGGAAACGAATGTGGATTATCTAGGCGTTTGCAGGGCTTATGACCTGGCTGGGTTAAGTGGCCACTTGATATATTAAAACATTCCCCATTTCGCCCATTATTGATAACCATACATGACAAATTTTCGGCGGCATTTGATGACTTTTTTCAAAAATTTTTCTCTCTGGTGAGAAAATTGGCAAGCATTTGGCTATCAACCTTTTTGGTGTAGGTAAGACTCATCTGAGTTTAATTACTTAAAAGAAGATGTCTCAATTTATTTGATATTAGCTCAGCGTGGGTATAATCCAGTAATTTGTCTACAAGTATATGTACCCATCCAAAATGTTGTAATGATCGCGTACCTAGTTTGATCGTGCGTTCGCTTGTGCTGCCTCAGGTACTGGCTCTCGGAGAAGCTCTTCTCGCACATGTCGCACTGGAAGTCCCGCGTGCCCCGGTGCGAGTGGACGTGGCGCGACAGCTTCCCCTTGTCCACAAACGCCTTGTTGCAAATCTCACACGCAAACGGCTTGACGCCTGCAACGAAATTCATAAAAATAAATTAATATCATCATCATCATCATCATCTCAGCCCGTTGAGGTCCACTGCTGGACATAGGCCTCCCCCTGCCGTCTCCACTCCTCCCGATCCTGCGCCGTCCCCATCCACTGTCTTCCAGCAGACTTCCTGATGTCGTCCACCCATCTCATCGGTGGACGTCCTTGAGGCCTCTGGTTCCTCGGTCTCCACACCAGAACGCGTTTCGTCCACCTGTTGTCCGTCATTCTGGCTATGTGACCGGCCCATTTCCACTTCAACCAAGCAATTCCCTGCACCACGTCGCAGACCTTTGTCTGGCGTTGGATCCAATCGTTCCTTTTTCGGTCTCTTAATGTTATTCCAAGCCAATTAATATATTAAATTGATTAAAAGTAGATTTTTTACTCGATAAATTTGTTAACAAAAATCAATTATTGAGTAATATTAAAACTATTCTAAAGAAAACAAAACTAAATAAGAATTCATGCGATTTACTTAAGCGTGGTACTTGTAAAGGCTTTTATGAGAGATTTTTTTTTTTTTCTTCAACCTAGTTTAAAAAGTCATATTACACATTCGACTCCATATATGATGTAGATTCACCAGTTTTCGGATTGTACTACAAGTTTTGTTACATCATGTATAGAGTAAATAGTAATACTGAATATTTCAAATCTCCCAAAGTGCGATTTTCTGTCTCATTTTAAACAGACCTAGACCAGGGATTTCTAACTAACTAACTAAATAACCATCACGCCATTTCCCCGAAGGGGTAGGCAGAGAGGATAGAACGCCACACCACTCTGTCCTGGCATACTTCTCTTGCTTCCTCCACATTCTTACATCTTCTCATGCACACACTTCGATTATTCCGACTTCTTACATGCCCACTTTCAAGCACTTGTTTAACTTGATCATGCCATGTCTTCTCGGCCTTCCTCGACTTCTACATCCAGGCACCGTCGCATCATATATTTTTTTAGCCGTTTTTTCATCATCCATTCACTAAGAGTAAAGACCTTTTTTAATTAATTTCCTGTGTACCATAATTAATTGTGTGTCTTGAGCAGTAAATATGGTACAAAGTAAGTTACCTTCGTGGCGCCTAATATGGGCCAGTAGGCTGTAGGCGGTGGTCATACATTTCCCACAGTAGTGGCATTTGTGGACTCTTTCCTCGTGAGACTTCAAATGTTTTCCAAAGTTTTTTTTCTGCAACAAAAAGAAACTCGCATAAAACATCATTATTAAATGGCAAATGAAATCCAGTGAAACCCAGAACGGGCTTGTAAACCAAAAGGGCTTGTAAATCGGATAATTAATAACAGAGTTAATGGTGCCTTAAAATCGATAGTTGCAAACTTATCGAAAGAAGCAAAATTGGCAGTACACAACGGAGTTCTGGTACCAACCCTTATGTATGGTAGTGAAGCGTGTGGTGTTGGAAAAAGAAGGATGAAAGTAGACTGAATGCTGTTGAAATGCGATCTAGGTGTGGTAAGACTATGTATGATAGGTGTACAAATGTCCAAATTAGAGCAGAGTGCAAGGCTGAGATAAGCATTATTGACAAAATTAAGGGCTTTTACGATGGT
The DNA here is from genome assembly GCA_022494985.1 of Micrasema minimum. Taxonomy (NCBI): domain Eukaryota; kingdom Metazoa; phylum Arthropoda; class Insecta; order Trichoptera; family Brachycentridae; genus Micrasema; species Micrasema minimum. The sequence goes on from JAGVSP010000361.1 coordinate 91,571, forward strand.
TTGGTCATGTGGAGCGAATGAGTGATGAAAGAACGACTAAAAGAAGTTTAAATGCAAGTGTGCCTGGATGTAGAAGCCGAGGAAGGCCGAGAATGACAAGGCATGACCAAGTACGACAAGTACTTGAAAGTGGACATGTGAAAAGTCGGAATAATCGGCGTATGTGCATGAGAAGATGTATGAATGTAGAGGAAGCAAAGGAAGTATGCCAGGACAGAGTGGTATGGCGTTCTACCCTCTCTGCCTACCCCTACCTGGAAATGGCGTGATGGTTAGTTGGTTAGTATTCTTGTCTCTCACTGAAACTCGTAATATCATCTAATTGTTCATTTCTCTTTGTCTAGCGGAAGAACTGAACGTGCAGATGCCGGGCACGGTGTCAAAAATAATGTCAATAATCGTCAAAAATTTGTATTACATAATTTTGATAAAATATTACCTGAAAATGTCGGTGGCAAATCTCACACTCAATTGTCACAAACTTGTTCCCCAGGTGCATGTGTTTAGTATGAAGACGGAGATACCTGAAAATTACAGATTGTATTATTACTTTTGACGTGATAACGTCTAATAAATCGATGGACGCTGGCTGCACACACGAAAAAGCATGACTCATTGTCACGTTCCGCCTGAGCCGAGTGTGCAAGCGAGAGCGCGGAACAAGCGATAGAGGGGCACAATCGGCCTAAGCGTTCAGTTTGTGACGTATCTATCTCTCTTCCACTCCATCGGCCGATGCGTCCGAGAAGGGAGACAGTAGCAGTGAAATTAACGAGTGCAAAAAAATGATAATTTATGGAAAAAATTGTAATTTTCAATTAACTCCTGCTTTGTATTGTACAAAATAATGATAAATTAGTAATAATAATTCAATTCAATTCATTAAAGTATGCTATTTTTCATCAATGTTTTCTTTTGACGTTATCACGTAAAATTATCGTCCGTAAACCGACTTTACAGACAACCAAAAGTTTTTTTTTATAACTCGTAGTACAACCCGAAAACTGGTGAATCTACATCATATTTGCAGTCAAATGTGAGAAAAAATCAGAGCTTGAAAAAAATTTTTTTTTATCTTCTTTAAAAGCTCTCATAAGTACCGCAAATTAAGTAAAATTGCATAAATTTTTGTTTAAATTAAGTTTGTGCTTTTGTTTTCCTTATGCATACTATTAATTTGACTAATTAGATGATATTTGATAACAATTTGCAAAAAAAATCAATTTCGTACCCAATTTTCTCAAAAAACTAAGGGTCAAATCAAAAAATTTTATTCTACAAAATCGATTCCAAATATTATGTAGATTCACTGGTTTCCCGCTTGTATATCGAGTTTTGTTACACCATGTATAGTGAAGGAAATAAATCAAATAAACAAAAATAGGACACAAAAAAAAATGCACCGCCACTTACCTCTCCGTGCGGAACGCCTTCTCACACAGGGTGCACTGGTGCGTGTCCAGCGAGTGGCACTGCACGTGCGCCGTGAGGTCGCTCCGGAGGCTGAAGGTGCGGCCGCACGTGGGGCACGCGTGCGGCCGCCCCGCGCTGTGCCAGCGCCGCCGGTGCGTGGCCAGGCTCTGCGAGTGGTGGTACGCCTTGCCGCACAGGTTGCACACGTGGCCGCCCGGCCGCATGTGCGACATCATGTGAACTCTGAAATCAGACAATTCATTTTTTTATAATATAAGTATAAATAATATCATTTTGGAATAAAAAGCAAATCATGTTTAAATGCTCCTCCGCCCAACCACGAGTTCTTCTCTTTGAGGCAGAGTAAGCTTTTACAGGGTATAAACAAAACTCGATGTACAAGCGGGAAACCAGTGAATCTACATAATATTTGGAGTTGATTTTGTAGAATAAAATTTTTTGATTTGACCCTTAGTTTTCGAGAAAATTGAGTACGAAGTTTTTTTTTCGATTTTTTTTGCACATTGTTATTAAATATCATGTATTTAGTCAAATTAATATAATCCATAAAGAAAACAAGATTAAAAAAAAAACGCGTTTTAAAAAGCAATTTTACTTTATCTGCCATACTTATAAAAACTTTTGTGAGAAGAAAAAAATTTTTTTTTTTCAAGCTCAGAATAAAGTCATATTACACAATCGTCTCCAAATATGATGTAGATTCACCAGTTTTCCGCTTGTACATAGAGTTCTGTTACACCTGTATAAATTATGTTACTTATTTCACTATACTGTGTTTATTTTCTAAAGCTATGAAAAAAAAATAATGATAATAAGTTAAAATTTAATTCATACTAAACCTTAGATCATTGAACGTCTGGTAAAACTCTTTCGCACATACGACATTGGTAAGTTCCGACTTGATCGTGCGTCTTCATGTGAGTTGAGAGGGTCACGCAGTCCACAAATTCAAGCGGGCACATCTGGCACGCAAACACGAACTTCACGTTCATTTCTGCCAGTTCGGCGTCAGTCAGTTCGTCGCGAACTAAAAATAAAAAAGAACGTCTTAACAACATTACAAGCAAATATCTACTACATCAAGTGGCCACTCAACCCAGCCACAGACCATTATAGCACTAGACCAGAAGTGGGTTTGTATTTGAACAATGTATTTATCTTATATTTATCTTTATCTGAACAAGAAACTGTGCAAGTTTCGGTCCTGTATAAAGTGTGCATATCTCCGGAGGGTGATTATTCATGGTACGCTAGGAAAAAAATCCTTTTTCGATTTGATTTTTGATCCCCTTGATTTTCAAACAATGCAATTCTAATTTCTGATTTTACACGGTGAATATATATTTTTCTAGGCACTTACTTTTCTTACTTCTGCGTTTAATTTTCACCTCTGGATCACTTTTGATGTCAGCTTCATCGTAAATAGGTTCCATGTATTCTGTTTCATCGTCATCATTGTATTCCTAAAATAGTTAAATTATTTTTAGGAAAAAGAAACAATTGAACATCTTAATTATTATTATTATTATTATGGATAATTTATATAGCGCCGTTTTCGTATAAATATACCTCAAGGGCGCTTTAAATATTGAATTTAACGGCTTGGGAAATTTAATCTAAGTAGAAAATACCATTATCAAAATTAATCAAAAGATTTTGAGAACATATAGGTCTTAAGTTTCTTTCGAAACATCACTTCACTCTCACAGTTGCGCACTTCTGGTGGGAGAGCATTCCAAGCCACGGGGCCCGCGTCCGCAAAATATAATTATACTCAAATATTTCAACTTCGGGCTGCTTTCAAATATTCTGAAATAACTGGGATTCGAACCTAGAGATTCTAAGCCGGAGTCCCTGAATCTACCACCGCTGCTGCTACTGCTTTCCCTAATCCGCACACAATGGTGCATAGGGCACTGCATCGATACACCAAGTGCAGTGTATCTTGAGAAATATAAATATTAAATAATAATATATTATTGACATCCCAACAGAGACAGAGAAACTCTGGAAACGAATGTGGGTTATCTAGGCGTTTACAGGGCTTATGACCTGTCATTGGCTGGGTTAAGTGGCCACTTGATATCAGCCCAGCATGGGTATAATCCAGTAATTTGTCTACAAGTATTTGTATTCATTCAAAATGTTGTACTGATTACTGTTACATTCAAACGCCTGCTATTTTGGGCCCTGGTTAAGTAACCATGATTCACAGCTATAGGGGAGAACAAGCGTTATGTATGCGTCAGAAAAATATGTTAGTGAAGTAATGTTTACCAGCGAACAAGAATTTCAGAGAAGTGACATTCCATACTTGAAATATACTACCGTGTCTGAGGTGTCTAGTTACCCACTACGTCATTCACTACGTCATCACTAGACATCTACGTCACACGGTTCGTGTATTGGCCTTAAAGCTGGAGTCTTAAGACAGTGGAGTTTGATAATAAGTGGTGTTATGAAATTAACCCTAGGAAGTGTATATTTTTAGAAAATTAGTATGGTAACGCCCCTTCTAGTGAATTATGTCCGATGATGTTTACCTGTTTTATAGTGACAACAGTTATCGGCTCCCCGAAACTATCTGGCAAAGTCATTTCTGGCGCACTGAAGTCATTTTTATCATTATTTGATGACTCAAGCGTGTGGGACCTAAAAATATTATTATTTATTGGATAGTGGAGGAGGGTAGAGTAGAGATAAACAAAATTATTCCACCTAACAGATAATCATTTTTAATTCACAATTTTACATTCAATTCTAAACACACATGGATCCATTGTATGTAAATAATTAAAAAATAATAATAATTGTAAAATTAGACATCGGCACGGGTTACTCCAGTGAAGAGTCAGGACAAATTTATTTATACGTTATTTATATTATCACCATTAACTTTGTAAATCATTGTAAACTTTTTTTAAATATATAAACTAAAATGGCATATATAAACTAAAATGCCACGATTGCAACGCTTTTTATATTGGGAAAACACCTAGAAGCATAAATATTAGAATAAAAGAACATTTACGATGCCTGAATAACAATAATTTCTCAGAATTTGCAGAACACATTTTGACAAATAATCACTCCTTCAATTTTGAAGATGGAGTGGAGGTCTTACATATTAATAAAAAGGGGTTTATATGAAATAACTTAGAAATTCTAGAAATCAAGAAATCTGTAAAGGAAAAGCAGAATATCAATATAATTAATAATCAAATAAATCTAAGCAATAGTCCCATTTTCCAATATAGTCCAATAGTCTCTGCAAGAATCCTCCCCCCTCAAACTCTCTACCCCTAACCATAGCCACAGCCCTCCCCAATCCATAGTTCCCCACCCCCACTAATTAGATGCAACTTTGTATTCAATTGTTAGTTTTGTATTAGCTCTGATGATGGTACAGTGGTACCGAAACTGGTTAGTAATAGCTCAATTAAAAAGTGAATAAAAAAACAAAGTGATTTTTATTTACGCAGTGCCCTATGCACCAATGGGTGCGGATAAGGGAAAGTAGTAAAATAATTTTAAAAACCAATTCTAGAATACCAATTCGTACTAGTACGAGTCGTAAATCTATAGCTATTCTTTATATGGCGCAGTTTACTACACAGTTTTCTGTGTAGTCTGAAAACGGTCCCGTATAAAGGTAAAACTGCATGAAAAACACTGTGTGCTAGTGTCAGATTTAAGCTGACTTGACAGTCAATGTTTTTTATGTAAGCCCACGTTTAAATAGACATTGGTTTATTGTATGCTTTTATAATACGTAAAAAAACAATTAACATATATACATAATCTAGCTAAATATACAATTTCCTGAGAGCAAACATACGATAATAACTTACAATTGCGTTTTCAAAATACACATATTTAGAGTGTTCTTTTGACAGAAGTTTGACAGACTGCACAGTTTTCTGAACAAGAAACTGTGTTGTTTTTTCTGAACAAGAAACTGTCTCATATAAAGTGGGCCATATGTTTGATTGTTGTCAACTAACAATTAATTAGTATACGAGTGCCTGGTCGAGTTACCCGTAGTAATGCACTATTTTTACTGCAGCCAATCATCGACAAATTACAGTGCAAACTCACCTATACGACGAAAGCACGCACTGGCTAACAAGTATGCTAATAATATAGATGTTTTCAACAACTGTTATTATATCTAGTTCACGGATTTTAGGGAGCAGTGCTGGATGCCATCTCTGGCGGTAATGAATAGTGTACAAAGTGTGCGATTTGCAACTTGCATTGTAATTTTATATTGTATTATATATGTATAGTATCTTTGACTGAATGTAAAATAGTCTGAGATATTTTTTAATGAAACCATTTGTAACTTGCTCCAGTTAATATCAAATTGTATTTTTTATTAGCATAAGTTTTCTTGCCAAATTGAATAGTCGATTTTTCATATGTATTTTCTTTTTCGTTTTTGTTTCTAATTTGGCTACCTACTACAGGGTGTAACATTTAAAAAAGTTATTTTGTAAAAGCCCTTTATGGGCGTTTTTAAAACATTAAAATAAAAAATAAAAAAAATCTTTAAACAATGTACAATCACTGCATCTTGATAAAGTTTGTTATAGTTTTAACTAAACATGGTTTTATAAAATAGTACTCATTACTGTTATAATCAAATGGAGATAGTAAAATAAAATTATTAAAATGAAATACCGTTGATCAGCCATGCTGGTTTGGACATCAAAAGTCGGATCGACCTCTCCGTCCGTCTCACTCCCACTCTCATCTTCAGAATCCAAGAGTTCGTCATCTGAAATATCTCCATCTCTTTTCTTTTTCGTAATATTTGATTTCTTTTCCCTAATTCTGCAAAAAAAAAAAAAATTGCTGTGAGAAAATTCTGCTTTTCATTTACTCTGATAATAATTATATTATAATTTATTACAAAATGCTGTGCTGTTGTTTGATTCACGAATTTTAAATCTATATTTTAGTTCAACTGTTATTAGGACAGTAACATACGGAATTTAAACAAGGAAGGACATTTGATAGATCAAATCCACTGTGCGAGAGCCTGGATATATTGAAAATGGCAGCTTCCTTTAACGTTTGGCTGACCAGACAGTTAATTTTTTTGTGTAAACACTTTTAAGTATAAAGTTGATATTTTTAATTTAAAACGACGTTAGTGTATTAACCTGAAAAAAAGCATTAACATCAAAGATTTATTTTCGTGTCTCGTAAGGTCTCTGAATGAAAATTATGCACTTTTTTACTGTCACTTACAATTCGAAAGAATCCTAATATCATGAATGCAATATTAGCTGCTTCTACCACTCTTGCTATAGTTTCGCTTTTTTGCCTATGCAGTTTCTGAACCTAAAAATTGTGAAATTCTAAACTTCAGCACTCTTGCTATAGTCTCTAATTATTGCAAGCATTTGAAGGCTCGAATATTGTGGCGTTTTTAATATTTGCTTTAGTAGCCATCAAAGCAGAAATAGTTTCAGTGCTTAGCCTGTTCCTATTCTAACATTTAATTAATTTCAGCTGACTAAAAATTCGTTCGACGCATGCATTCGAAAAAGGCAACACAAGTAAAAGCCCAATGACTTTTTTTAAATTTGGAAACATTGGAGTACCCGTCAAATCATGTAATTTCAAAAATTTTCCCCAATATTCCTCAACATTTTGAGATAAATCCAATTCATGATGGTCAAGGAAAGCATGCTTTTTCCATTCCTTTTGAAGCTCCACATTATCAACATCATCTTTTAAGTTTGGGAATCTTAATATTACGCTAGATTCTTGCTAGCTTCTTGGATGCGTTCCATTTCAAGTTTATTTTTTGTTTGCTGGAAAATATTTAAATAATATTTTTTAGTAAGTCCTAAAAATAACGCAAAAGTAACATTTTGAGTCGTGTAACATGGAGGTAACATGAGAGGGTCTAAAGTAACGTATGCAGATCAGCTCGCAGCTCAAGCAGTTGAGCTTGAGTCGTGAACCGGCTCGCAGATCAGCTCAAATTCGACCTGCGCAAGGAGCTGTGAGCTGCGAGCTGCTGAGTTACAAAGTGTGCAGCGAGCTAATGGCGAATAGCGAACTGTTCCATTGTTGACGTGTTTATTTATTTCAGTTATTTAGAACATTACAGAAAAAATCCAATTCATTTTAAATACTACTACTTTCCCTTATCCGCACCCAATGGTGCATAGGGCACTGCATTGGTACACCAAGTGCAGTGTATCTTGATCATTTTATTACATAAAGGCAAGATGGTCAGTCTTACGCTTCAGTACCAGTCCAAGGTATCACACATGAAATATCAATATGAAAATCTCATTTTAAATCAATATTTTCATGTTGACCCCCTACGGGAATCGAACCCGCGACCTCAGGCACGGTAGCCAAATGCGCTACCACTATGCTACGAGGCGAACATTCTAAATACAAATCAATAATAAATCATACATGACAATAGATAGTTATGTTAGTATAATGATATAAAAAAGTATAGAAAGAAAAATTATAAGTTAGAAAGTGCTTTCCTAACGGAAGACCCACTGTCGTGCAATATGTCGACATCCGAGGTGATGCGATTAAGTAGCAAGATTGCTCTACCAACAGGCATAACCATTGGCAGGTTGGTTCTGCATCGTGGTAGGTAAAACAATCGATACTGTCTTTGACGAAGATAGTTATCAGGTACGAACAGACCTACATCCATCAGAATTTCTGAGTTATGTATGCGACCACCAATCACCTGAAAGAAGTGAACACCCAAATGGACGTCCCTCCTCCTCCATAATGACTGATAGCCTAGCATCCCTAGTAAAAAGTCGGTTGGGAAGAGCCAAGGATAATATCCATATTCCTTTAGGTACAGATAGCGCAGAAATTTCTTCTGTACTCTCTCCACCAACAAAGAGTATCGAGCCTCATTGCGACCAAATAATCGAATTAAACTCCAACCGACTTCTTACAAGGAATTATACAATGTCCTCATTCATAACCTGAGTGTTGGAAAAATAGAGTTAATAGCGTTGACATAATAGAGTTAAATATCCTACCTCGGCAGCTTGTGCGCCAGGAAGTCCGGTCGTGGAGGTGCGAGAGCAGAGAGCAGGAACCTGGAGTTGTGAGTGGGTGGTGACGAGCAGCGAGGCTCGCTCCACCCGCTCCACTCGCTCCACCCGCTCCACTCGCTCCACTCGCTCCACCAGGGGAGAGTGAGCCGGACGAGGTGAGACACCTGAAGTCATTATTTTAATTGTGTCGGTTAAGCAGCGCGTGGTTTCCGCGTTGAGCTATCATGCATGAGGACGCGGGTAATATTCCAGGGATTTTAATTGTAATTTAATTTTTAATAATTTTTTTTACCACCTCAACAGGCCAGGAGGCCCAATTACAGAGGGGAATAACGTCACAAACACCCAGGCTTGAGAAAAATTTTTTTTTTTTTTTTTTTGTTCTCACCGGGAATCGAACCCGGAACCTCCGTATCGTGAGTCCAGCGTCTTAGCCATTACGCTACAGAGGCCGCCAAATATATGATAATATAATATATTGGAATATCATATATGGAATATCAATATATGAAATAATATTCCAATATATGGAATGATTTAATTAATTTAAAAAATAAATTATACAATTTGACATCTCAACAGAGACGAGAAGTTTGGAAGGGAATATGGACATCTAGGCGTTTACAGGGCTTATGACCTGTCATTGGCTGGGTTAAGTGGCCACTTGATGTATTACAACATTCCCCATTTCACCTAGTATTTGATATCCATATCTGCCAAATTACAATAAAATGGCGCGACGCTTCACATGTGAACACTCTCTGTCATCCATTGAGAAAATTGCTAAGCATTTTAGCAGAAACCTCATCTTCAGGCGTTTCCTAGTAGGTGATATAATTCGGTAAGAATCTCACTTGCAATCATAAAGGTTTCTGCTAAAATGCTTAGCAATTTTCTCAATGGATGACAGAGAGTGTTCACATGTGAAGCGTCGCGCCATTTTATTGTAAATTGGCAGATATGGATATCAAATACTAGGTGAAAATGGGAATGTTGTAATACATCAAGTGGCCACTTAACCCAGCCAATGACAGGTCATAAGCCCTGTAAACGCCTAGATGTCCATATTCCCTTCCAAACTTTTCGTCTCTGTTGAGATGTCAAATTGTAATTATTAGCCCGTAATGGGTGAAATCCAGTTTTTGTCTACAAGTATTTGGACACACTCAAAATGTTGTAAATAAATTATATTTCATATTATCATTTCCTTGGACTAGACAGTACTACCCAATATTACCTTCGTGCTTCAAGCCAGAATTAACTAGAAGGTGTGCGGTGGTTTGACTTTACACAGAGGTGAGGCAACGGACACAGCAACCCTTGGTATCTACTGTCATCCAGCGAAGGCGATTCGGCTGGCTAGGCCATATACTACGCATGCCTCCCGAGAGCCTTAACCATGCTTCCTATTTTACAAGACATCAGGTTCTCGGCGTCCTGTTCGTCCACTGTTGACAATTCGTCGGCAGTTTGCGACAGAGCTGCGGGACGTGGACTTGACTTGGAAGGATGCACGGGAGCTGGCGGCCGATCGCTTGGCCTGCAGGCAGTTTGTGGAATCCATATGCTCCACATATGGTATGAAGAAGAAGAAGAATATTTTTCACTATCAATTACATTTTGGTAAAATTGTATAGTAAAAAAACCCATCACTGTCACCCATAAAGCCCATTAAAAACGTAGCAATATACATTAATATGAATCATAGCAAGGCGCAGCGAGATATACATTTCTATACAAATTTTCGAGTGACGCGGAACAATAATTTATTTATTAATTAATTTAATTTGTACAAAATACTTTGCACTCCCAATTGAGTTACAAAACTCATTCTGGGACAGCGGTGCGATTCTCTAAGGTTTTAGACATTCTGCGCATACGAATTCAGTACAAAATCGTATGCGCAGTAGTTTAAAAACACTTACAGAATCAAAGCGCAGATATTAGAAAAAGAAAGACTAAATATTACAATACTTCAGATTACAGAGTTAACAATGCTAAATCTAAAAATACAATAATCACAAAAGGAACAAAAGGAACAATATAGAAAAATTAGCCATTATCATTATTAATAAAAATATTTAAATATAATTTATATTTCGCACCTTTAGGATGAAAACTACCTAATTCAAAAAAAGGTTGTAATGATTTATCATCATAAAAGACTGAAAAAAGAACATTATACATAATTTAGTATTATTTATTTTATATTTTATTTTTACACAGAAAGGTACATAATTTCCTATGAAAAATAAGAAGAAATCGATAATGTTTACTTGCTTCTACTGAGAATTTCCGAAAATTGGTATTTTGAATTCGTTTTCGTCCTAAAGGTGCGATTTATAGCTGCGTGTACGGTCACTCGAAAATTTGTATAGAAAAAATAAATCGCGCTATGCCTTGTTATGATTAATTTTAATATATATTATATTATAGCTACTTCTGTGATGGGCTTAGTGGTTTGTTGTTTTGCCAATAACAGTGATGGATCTAACTACAATCACTAGAACCAAATTCTACAAAACAAAACCCAGACTAAATATACCATATTTTCTTCATTAACTTTAAGTGGGTGCGGCTACGGATAAGGGAGTAGTGGTAGGGGTATTTTGGGGGTTGGGTAGATGAGTAGGGATGGAAAAGATGTTAAACATAGGGCTATTACTTAAATTTAATTGGTTATTAATTATATTTTTAAATTTAAATTTACAGATTTTTTTATTTCTAAAATTTCTAAATTATTGAGAATATTTCCTATTTTATTTTAGAAATAAAAAAAGCTGTAAAATTAAATTTAAATTTAATTAATAATAACCAATTAAATTTAAGTAAAGCCCTATGTTTAACATCTTTCCCATCCCTACTCATCTGCCACCCCCCAAATACCCCTACCACTACTACCTCATAGGTAGCCACACCACATTTTTATTAGGTACTTATTCTATATAACTTTTACTGTTAAGTTTTTAGATGATAAGTAGCCCTGAGGATGACCAGTAGTAGGTCGAAACTAGTTGGCTAAGTGTATAAAATAAAAAAAAAGTTAATAAAAAAAACAAAGTTTTTCATTTTATTTATTCAAGTTCATTAATATAAGATTAAGATAAGGATAAACATATATAAGAAAGACATCTCAGCCGAGTACTCAGCTAAATTACCTTTAAACTACGATTATTAGATTAGTCGCTACTCAATCACCTGCACTGCACATTAAAATAATCTTAGCTTCTTTATTTCTTTTAAAATATTCATTGTACTAAGAGTAAAACAAATGAAAAAGCTAAATAGGAACTAAGAGTATGTGAATATTTAAATTAAACCATTACTAGATACATAGAAGTTTACAAAGATTTAAAGTATCCAACGAAACTTCAAGAAGCTGCTACAACGGATTCGAAAAACCATTCAAACATGGAAACTGCAAGTAAGTGTCTTCAACTTAGAACTTGCTTGAGTACACCATATGAATTTCAGTTTAAAAAAAGTTTATATTTAATGCAAAGATTTGGAAAACCTTTTATGATTTTAAGAAATTACATATGTTTTTGATTAACCCCACATCTACCCTCCTCCTTTTTCCGGGCTTGGGACCGGCAGCAGCGTCGGTATAGTCGTTACCGAAACTGCAGGCGGAGTTGATTTTTTTTTTAATTTTTAGATTTTAAATGATTTAAATTAATTATTTATATTATATATAAAATTATATATAATATTTGTTATTAAAAAAAAAATCATCACTGTCACCCATGTTAATTATTCCCAATAACAGTGATAGATCTAGCTACCATCAAAACTACAATTATAATAAATAAAATCCACACCAAATAAAGCTATTATCTTCATTATATATATTCATCCATAAATTTATAGACTAAAGCAAAAACATGATAATGTACATGTAAAAAAAAAGTTAGTTAAGGATAAATATATATATAAAATATATAAGAAAGACAAAAAAAGCCGAGTACTCAGCTAAACTACGTTTCCCAAAAAATACTAAAAAAACCCATCTACAGAATAGTCGCTACACATGCACATAAAATAATCATGGTTTTTCAATTTATTTTGAAATATGTAATGAAATGTGTAATGAAAAAGCTAAATAGGTACAAAGGGCATTTATATAATATAGTGAAATTTTAATGAAGAAATAGTGAAATTTAATGAATTTAATTAAATTAAAAATATGAAGAAATAGTGAAATTTAATGAATTTAATTAATTTTTAATGAATGAAGCAGAAACGAAACTTGAATAAAGAATGATAAAAAACCCATTTCTTACGGTATTAACCGTAATTGAAAGTGGGACAATAGATCTGCCTAATACCCGGCCAAACATGCGCGCCACCGCAGCGCCAATAGGCCTATCTCGTCGCCGCTACTCCGACCCAGCGTGCGCTGGTAGCAGAAGCGCCGCATCCGAGAAGCACGCCAGGCCTACCCTGAAAGGGGCTCGACCCGCGGCGTGACACTCGGCTGCGGGCCGCTGTACGCAACGCCGCCTGTACTGGCCAGGTACTCCGCACTAACCTGAAGGTCGCATCACCCTGGCAAGGCCCAGAGTCAAGCCCCTCCTGCAGCGCGAAGTAGCTGGCGCTCCAAACACCCTCACATGTCGAGAGGACCTTGTGTGCTACTGCTACGGACTACTAGGTCGCCGCAAGCGGCAGTTAAGCAGGTCGCAGGCTAACGGAAGACGCGCGGAACCTCGACTGTGCGAGGGCATTTGGGTACGGTGGAGCAACGGATACGAAGAAGGGGGCCTAGGAGCTACAGGGACGGCTGCAAGGCCGGGTAGAGGAAGGCAAAAAGGAGAAGAAAGATAAAATTAAACTAAAATAATCTAAGAAATCTACTTTCTTACGGTATAAACCGTGATTGAAAGTAGGAATTAGGTGGTGGGGGGGAACCACGTGCTAGTAAGCAAACAACAACTCAATTACATATTTCAAAAAATAAAATTGAAATAAATAAAGAATGAAGTACCTTTTGAGCTGAAAAAAAAATAAAAGAATTATTATACATACTTAAATATCAAAACAAATTATCTGTCAAGGCATTCAAAAAGCAAAAAAGCAAAGTAAAAGTAAATATTATAAAATACAAAAAATCAAAATGAGCAAAAATAATATAAAATAAAAATAATATAATACATACAATGTTAAAGTAAATAAGTAATGGCATAATATTAAAGTAAGAAAAACTGCATCTTTAAAATCCTGAAAAAATGCAGTAAACCATAATACAATACAAAAGAGTCATAATAACACATACTTAAATGTCAAAAGAAATAACATGGAAAGGCATATCAAAGCAAAACAACACAGTCAATATTATTATAATCCTGAAAATAGGAATAAGAAATGCATCTAGCCTAGCCTAGACAACGACAATGACCAGATGCCAACACGAAAAAACGGCCTATAAATCACATCGTGCATTTCTCATTATTGCAATACCCTGTGCATCTTGAAAACGACAAAACGACGACAACGACAACAACGACAACGACGACGACGACAACGACAACAACGACACGACAACGACGACGACAACGACAACGACAACGACAACGACGACAACGACGACGACAACGACAACGACAACGACAACGACAACGACGACAACAACGACAACGACGACAACGACAACGACAAAACGACGACAACGACAACGACAAGACAACGACAAGATAATAACAGAACAACGACACGACAAGCCTAACAACAATACAATATTATGTTGGAATCGATTCAGGAACCTCATGCGTGTTAGCCTGACACGCACGCTACCACCATGTCACATAAACGATATATTCATTACGGAATAATTTCATTAACATTTCGCAGTTTACGTCGGACGTTTAATGCTTAAAATAAATCGTAGCAAAATATCGTAGGTACCTATATGGAAAACACATACATATAACACATGTCAAAATAAATTACTTGTAAACTCAATTAAGTTTACACAGTAAGTTTACATATATATTAGGCATAATCTTGTAAAAGACACTACGTATACCTCCTGAGAGCCTTTTACCATGCTTGCCCATTTTACATGGCATCAGGGGTATCGGTGTCCTCGACGTCCACTGTTGACAATCCGTCGGCAGTTTGCGTCAGAGCTGCGGGACGTGAACTTGGGAGGATGCTCGCGAACTGGATATGGAATGATGACATCAATCTGTAAAGGCGTACAAACGATGCATAAAAATAACAGTTCACGTGACGGACAATTTTTTATCAAACTGAATTATTACTATCTTGGTATCTACATAATAATAATTTTTAGTACTAGTAAATATATTTTTTTTTTTACGATTCTAAATCAATTATATCACTATCTGCTTTTATACAAAAAAACATAAACTGTCAGGTCTGCCAAACGACGCGCCGACTACAATACATTTTTTTTATTTTTTTTTTTTTTTTTTAAAAATAAAACATAATCATTTTTTTTCCTCTTTATAATAATATGTATTAACTTATTCCTCTATGTTTCACTGTTTGTTTATTTTAATGAATTCTGTAAAAGGCAATTGCGCCGTCTATAAATAAATAAATTCTACATAAAAAAGTAATAAAAAAAGATAGCGAAAACCAGGAAAAACTATATAAGTGGTCTAACTAAAAAGGTGTTTTATTTATTAAAATGCAATTCCACCAAGAAATGTCAGTAGATAATCTCACAAAAAAAAAAAAAAAAAATTACTTTGAATTATCGTAGATGAAGTAGAAGTACAATTTTTCTTTGTACTACAGGGTTTTAACAAAACTCGACGTACAAGCGGAAAACCAGTGAATCTACATAAATTTTTGAGTCGATTTTGTAGAATAAAACTTTTTGATTTGACCCTTAGTTTTTTAAAAAAAAATTTTTATAAACTGTTATATCAATATCATGTATTTTGCCAAATTAATACTATCCATAAAGAAAACAAAATTTGAAAAAACGCGTTTTAATAAGAATTTGACCAATTTTGCTTAATCTGCCATACTTATGAAATCTTTTGTGTGAAAAAAAAAAAATTTTTTTTTTTCAAGCTCAGGTTAAAAAGTCATATTACACAATCGTCTCCAAATACGATGTAGATTCACCAGTTTTCGTGTTGTACATCGAGTTTTGTTACACCCTGTATAATCTTCGAACAAAAATTCACTAGAAGGGACGTTTCCATCAGTTTCCATACAAATTTTCTAAAAATATACGCTCCCTAGTTAATTTCATAACACCACTAATTATCAAATTCCACCGCCTAAAGACTCCAGCACTTAGGCCAATACACGAAACGTGTGACGTAGATGTCTAGTGATAACGTAGAGCTGTTTAGCGTAAAATAGCAAATTTAGATATTTCTCAGGATCCAATCATAAAAGCAACACTATATTATATAAAAACCAAATTACTGAAGAATGCAATTTAAACTTTACAATACTCTCCTATCAGGAAATTTAAAAATAGTTATAAAACTTCATTGGTTGAAAATTCGTCATTAATTTTAATTTTTTATTTATTTATTTATTTTTCATATTTTACTTTTTTTTTTTCCTAATGAAATACCTCGCTGGGCAAAGCCCGTGTTGAGGTATTTATTTACAATTAACATTTACATTTACAGGTATGACCTTTAAAGAGGAACAATAAAAAAAAATATATTGTTATATTTATTTAGTATATGTATATGTATATAATTTTTTACATAGACCAATATATTTTTACATTACACACTTAATTTTTTTTTTCGTAACTATTCTTATCCTATCATTATTTATTTAATTTAGCCATGATAGCCATAATATAATATCTACACTACTCTACACTAATATTTCTCCCATATATATATTTTTTACACTTAGCCCTAAATAACTTTAAATTTTGTTCATTTTTTAATTCATCTGGCATCTCCTCATCATACATTTTGATGCCCTATAATGCATAATATAATGCATTAGGACGCGATTACAATGTAATAAAAACACTGCAAACTATTTTATATATATATAAGCATTGCTATTTATATATGCTATAGGTGGGGTAACCATGCCACGCGGACCGCGATTATTGCCAATTATTGTGTAATAAGCTTCTCCTTTTTTATCTGCAAATGAGTCACCGATACCAAAGCGCACTTTAGAGGGACAGAAAACTGTACAGTTTCTTGTTCAGTAAACTGTACCTACAGTCTGTCAAAAAACACGCTAAATATGTATACTTTTAAGCGCTATCCTAAGTTATTATCGTAGTGTACACTCGGGAAAATTTTAATGTAACTAATAATGTGAATATATTACTTTTGTATTTTACGTTTTTACAAGAATTCAATATACTTAAACGTTTAAATAAAAAACGTAACTGCCAACGGTCAGCCAAACGTCACGCCGACCATTCAATATTCTTTACAGTTTTCGCTTTATTATAACCATTAAAATGGTTTTCAAATAACCTAAGTACCATTTTAAATGATAAGTAAAATAATACTCACGTGAATTGCGTTTTGATTTAAGACTATTATCACGTGCATAATGAATTAATGAATAAAATGATCGATTCTCGTAATAGATCATATTATGACATGACGCATCTTAATATTTATTGCTACAAATTACTCTACGTCGGGTTAATTAATTATTATAATAACCTTAACAATAACTTAATCATTAATTTTTGACAGTATTGTCAAACGGTCTGACGCGCCGCTGACCCGACAAAATAAATTCACACGTGTTGCGTGAGACCTACCGCAACATACAACATACTGAACCGGCAGCGGCAGTTTGCAAAAGTCGGTCTTTAGAAATCGGTGCTAAAAATCGGTAGAAATCGGTAAAAATCGGTAAAAATCGGTAGAATCGGTCGGAATCGGTAGAATCGGTAGAAATCGGTTGAATCGGTAGAAATCGGTAGAATCGGTAGAAATCGGTAGAAATTGTAATAGGTTTGAAATATTTTCGGTAGTTGAAATCGGTAGAAGTTTTTTTTGCAGTGAGTGGCGCAAATACATATTACAATATGTATATAATATTTGTACGAAAGAAGTTCTTGCATATTAGCGTTAAGGAAAAATTATTTATTAAAATCGGGAGTATTATCTAAGATATTTCGAGCATAGTAAAATATTTATCTTCACACAGCTAACTAGCGTGAGAATAGGAAAAAAATCACTGTAAATTATTACTTCATGTCATATTAAAATTTATCATCGCATCGGAATCGGCTTAATTTGTGAAAAAAAATATGCAAGGGTAAATAACTACCATAGAGTTCTAAAAAACACACCTCTGAGTTCGATTATCTTTATTACTATATTATATTTTATCTATATTATTAAAATAGTTTTTAAATTTTGGCAAAAAATACAAATTGGCTATGGGTAATGAACAATGGCGTGGCAGAATTTTATTTACTAAAGAAACTGTTATCCGCACCCCCTGGTACACCAATTACAGTGCCCTGATCTTTTTTTATTACGCGCAGGCAAGATGATCAGTCTTACGCTTCGGAACTAGTCCAAG
This sequence comes from Micrasema minimum, assembly GCA_022494985.1. Lineage (NCBI taxonomy): Eukaryota > Metazoa > Arthropoda > Insecta > Trichoptera > Brachycentridae > Micrasema > Micrasema minimum. The sequence continues at coordinate 109,582 of JAGVSP010000361.1, forward strand.
GTAAGGCAAGGTAAGGCAAGGTGCAAGGTAAGAAATAATACACAAAGTGAACATGACAGCAATAGGTACAGGCGGCGCGGCATCGCCAACACCATTTATTACGCCATGGCGTCACGCGATGATGCAATCATTTTGCAAAAAAAAAATTGCAAACGATTTAAAAATAATGATTATTAACTTAACGCAGTTATCGTCGGAACTGCGAGACGCTGAAATACTTCCGAACACTTCTAAATTTGTGGAATCCATATGGGAATATAGAATGGTAATATTTAATTTTAAAAATGTAAAATAAGTCGCCGATTATGAAAATTGTATGTCATATGGAATCTATACACTAAAAAACACCAATCATGATTAAATTAGAAACAAAAAGTCACGAAAAACACGTTTACTATTGATTCATCTAAAAAAATAGGCACTACATACCTAGATTGTTGTCATCACGTCCTCGGCGTCCTCGGCGTCCGCGTCCGCGTCCCTGGATGTCGGAGCTGCGGGACGTGGGCCTGACTTGAGGACGCACGGGTAGCAACTAGCGGCCGATCGCTTAGCTCGGAGGCACAGTTGTGGAATTCCATTTGCGTCACACAGGAAAGGGTATGCAATCATTAGAATAAAAATATAAATTGTACAAATACAAATACATGAAGTATTAATTTACATGATTTTCCTATTTTTTTCATGTGTGATACCTATCATAAAATGATCAAGATACACTGCACTTGGATTACCAATGCAGTGCCATATGCACCACTGGGCGCGGATAAGGGAAAGTTCTAGTAGTAGTAATACAAATATGTGAATATTAAACGAGTATACGCTAGAATTACGGGACGCGGACCGGGACATTACAGAATGTGTTAGGGTTCCACACAGTGTTCGGATAAGTTAATACCTAACTATTTTTTTATGTAGGAAAATGGCAAAAAAAAAAATTATATTTACATGTAGGGGCTGTAGGGCCATAGCGCTGCTGCAGTCTTCTCCTCGAAGTTACTGGTGTTCCGTGGCAGGCGCTCTCGGCGGCGGACAGACAGCAAATGCCCACCGGATCGTAATAGGCCTCGGCGCCGCGCTGGGCGCAGGGCGGAGAAAGTGGTGGGGCGCGCTGAGATTGGGAAATTGACGCCCACAGAGCTGGATCATTGGAGAAAACATTGAAGGGGGAGAGTCACTTCCGAAATTAGCGACACTCCGACGCACGACAAAATATAAAACTAGCGATTACCGACCGAGAATACAGTAACCTGCAATCTCGGCCGGTACAACACCACCAAAAAATGTCGGTACCAGCAAACTGTAATCTCTGTATAAGTAAAAGCAACTACCAAAAAATGATAGTGCTGTTCTGCAATTATTCCTAATTAGAAACGTCGGCGTCGACCAAATTTATATTTATTAGGTACCTACCTACCTACGGAACAAGTAGCCCGTAGTAAGATATTTTTTGTGAAAATGACCTTTTATTTTGATTAGGTACTACAAATATTGATAAAAATACATTATAAATATATATTTTTACGCGTGCACTTTTATATTTGTAATATGTATTATGTGTATAAGTACACAGAAGTGAAGCAACGGACGCAGTAACCCTTGGTATCAAATGTCATCCGGTCAACGCGTTTCGGCTGGCTGGGGCATATACTACGCATGCCTCCTGAGAGCCTTAACCATGCTTGCCTATTTTACAAGGCATCATGATGCCTGCAGGTACCTGCAGGTTCTCGGTGTCCTGGACGTCCACTGTTGACAATCCATTGGCAGTACAGGGAGCTGTGACTCACTTTGAGCACCACCACAACCCCCTGAATTTTAGGGGGGGGGGTTGCTTTGAGCCGGCTCTTAGGAATCTGAGTCACAGCTCAGCAGCTCAAATAGTTTGAACCGTGCTTTTGAATCGGTTTAAACTGAGTTACCCAAGCCTGGTAAATGTCATTGTGACAGATATCGACGGTTGTTTTGTTGCTTAGGCAAAATTTGCAATTTTGGTAATATCTAAATATATTTTAGTGAATAGTTAGTTTAGACGTCAAGTACTACAAAATGTTTTCTAATTTATCATCACAGTCTGTTCCAATAGACCCTTCGGAATTTGAGTTCTTGTGTAGAGTTTGTCTGAAAAGGGACATTTGCAGTCAATATTCTACTACAGCGAGTCGCCGCAAACAGAACCGCGGGATGTTTCGGAATCAATGAACTTATGCTCAGGTTTGTCAATAAATATATCGGACCAGTTTCCCAATAAAATATGCCACGAATGCTACAGCCTCCTCGCCACAGCATATCATTTCCGAACCCTGTGCGAAAACAGCGACAAAGTCATTCAGAACGCTTTAAAAAGTTACAATCAAGAAATTTTGAAATTCGGACAACGGGAAACTATAAACGATACGGAGCAAGATGTTAAACTTGAATTATCCGATGAAATCGCGTCAGATTCCAGTGTAAATAATGAAGACCTACCAAGACTTAGCGACAATGATTCAAGCGATGGATTCTACTGGGAGTCATCAGATTTTTATTACTGTTTGGTGTGTGGAGCGGAGTTTACAGATAAAGATTCCGTTAAAAGGCACACACAAACTGAGCATTTGAAAGTGAAAAAAAATGGATTTAGGTGCTATGGTTGTGATAAAGTATTGAAGAGTCGCTGGGATCGTGAGCTACATGAAGATATGGATTGTCCATTGATGCCTCCCGGAACCAAATACGTCTGCAGGTAAATGTTTATTTATTAATTTAATTTGTACAAAATACTTTGCACTCCCAATTGAGTTACAAAACTCATTCTGGGACAGATATTAGAAAAAGAAAGACTAAATATTACAATACTTCAGATTACAGAGTTACCAATGCTAAATCTAAAAATACAGTAATCACAAAAGGAACAATAATCACAAAAGGAACAATATAGAAAAATTAGCCATTATCATTATTAATAAAAATATTTAAAAAGTAGTCTTTTAGTGCTTTGTTTTGGGATTTTGCCGTCTTTTGATTTTGAATTTCGTGTTTTATCAAATCTGTATGATGTAGATAAAGAAATAGTTGATTTGTATTTTTTATTGTCAAGTACTTAAGTACCTACTTACAGTAAAAAAAAAGAGTAATAAAATACAGGCGACAGTCGCAAGCCAAGTATAAATTAACCCTTAAAGTACTGTGTTTGAAACGATCAACGGCATCCGGTGATGTAACCTCGGGTTACCCATACAAAATGTTGATCCCTAACTTTTTACAATTGTATTTTTTTATATAAATGTTTGTATTGTCAGTGTGTAATTAGTATCTCTGTCTGTAATAATAACTCACTTTCATTTTTTTAAACTGAAAAACGCAGGTAAAAAATATTTTAAAGTAATTACCTACAATTCTTACAATGTAAATTTTTTTTTTTCTGGTGTTAAAAGGTTTGATTGAAGATTAGCAAATATGCCAGTGTTATATTTTGATTATTTACGGATAAATTAATTATTTAGTGAGATTTTGCAACGCGGGTACATCACCGCAAGGCGAGGGTTTATAAAAAGCAAGGGTTATAGGTATAAATAAAAATACTGTGCTTGATTATTTTTTTACTTGTCAAATTAATTGTGGCTCATCATACCAACATCGTTTTTGAAATCACTGACAGTTGGTATAATGTCTCCTTGTCGCATTGATCAAACGGTGCGTTCCCTTCCAGAGTGTGTGGAGTGGAGACCGCGGACCGCGGCGACTTCGACGTCCACCTGGCGGCGCACCGCGGCAAGGCGGGCTCCGGCTCCGCGAGGAAGCGCAAGAGGTCGCGGCGCCCGCTGTCCCGCCCAGCCCCGCTCAAGCCGCAGCCCGCGCCGCCCGACGTAGTGCACGATATCGACGCCCTGCCCGAGTATGTCTGCGAGGTATGTCACCCAGTAATCAAATTGAATTGACTAGACTTTATCACTTTTTTGTTGTCGAACTCGAATTGCGGAGAAGTCGAACAAGAAAAATTGCTAGGTGAAGTGACATACTACCATGTCACACGGTTAGTGTGTCTTTCGACGGTGAAATTTGATAATAGGTGGTTTTTTTAGAAAAACGCAAAACGCCCTAGTGAATTCTAGTGAATTCTTGTTTGAAGATTTTAGGCAATTATTAAAAACTGTACATCTAAGGATAGCACCTTTTTCATGGAATCTCTTTCTATTATGGTTACCCAAGCAGAAAAATAGTTGATTCTTTATGGTTTTGTTTTGTAGTTGTGCGGCCGCATCCTGCGCATGCGCGCTGCGCTACGCCGCCACCTGCTAACCCACACGTCCAGCGAGCTGCTGTCGTGCGACCTGTGCCCGTACCGCGGACGCGGCGCGGCGGCGCTGCGCTCGCACCGGCGGCGCCACACACGGCGGCGCGCGCACGCCTGCCCGCACTGCGGCCACCGCACCGACACGCCCAGCGAGATGCTCATCCACCAGCGCGTGCACACGGGCGAGAAGCCCTTCGCGTGCGCGCACTGCCCCTACCGCGCCATCAACATCGGCAACCTCAAGAAGCACGAGGAGACACACCTGCCCAGGATGCATCAGGTATATACTTCTTACTCGAGGCCTTTAAGAACTACAATAATTTCATTAGGCTTCAAAACTCTTGTGTTGCTCATTTTATCCAAAAAAGGTATATTTAAGTGTACCCAACTTTTATGCACACATGTGTCAGTGATATGTGTGGGACAACCATTAAGAGGATACTCCACCTCGTGACTCGTGGCTGCTTTCCCATACAAACGTATTCATTGATTTCTCCCTGGAATTTAACTTTATAGCAATGATTTTTTCACATGTTTTAGATATCGACCAGATGCATGTCTGTATCGTCTTATCATTTTTTTATCTCCTTCACAAATAAAATATCAAAAAAATAAGGCGCATCTGGTCGATATCTAAAATGTGTGAAAATATCATTGCTCTAATCTTAAATTCCAGGAAGAAAATCGAGGAATACGTTTGTATTGGAAGCGGCCGCAAGTCACGTAGTGTGGTATGCTTTTTGAATTTATTAATACAAATATTTTTTCTATTTTTCTAGTGCCTAGAGTGCTCCAAGACGTATCTCTGCAAGACGCGGCTGGCAGACCACGTGGCCAGCGTGCACGAGGGCCGCATGCCGTACCCGTGCTCCGTGTGCCCCGCGGGGTTCACCACGCGCCGCGCCATGCGCCGCCACGCCAAGCGCTACCACCTCGTCACCACTGGCCCGGACGCCGCCGCCGCTCCGCTCCCCCACCAGCCGGGAGTGCAGGACATGCCGGTCATGGCCATGCACGACCTGGCGGGCTTAGGATATGACCAGCATGTCATCGGTAGCTGATAAGTCACAATTGTTTGATATGTAAAAAAAAGCATTGTATAAATTGGTCTGTAATGAAATACTCTTTCTAAAAAAAAAATTATTATTATGAAGAGTTTAATATTATTAATGTATGAAATCTCCTTCGATAGCCCTGGGACTGTAAGCAGGGTGCTTCGCCCCTTTGTACAACCTGTTGAAGAAATACAGATGATACTAATCGCCTTGTTCGATTTTGGTTTTTTCCTTGGCACGGCACTCCAGAATTGCACGATTTGTTTTCACGAAATTTTAACGATTTTGGATAACAGGAGCACAGCTCGGCATTACCGTTCGATTTTTATGTTACTTGTTTGATAGACATTGTTGACTCGACTGTCTAAGAGGGGAATGACATAGGACTACTTCTGGAACACTTAATATACACCTGTTGCTCGATTGAGTCGAGTTCCACTGGTTGCCGCTAGGAGGGGAATGACATAGGACAAAAGGACGAATTGACATTTGATGAAATATTAGTCAATCGGCTTGGCGAACGTGGTAAGTGTATGTTCATTGTTAATATACACCTGCTTTTATCTGTTTGAGCTGCAAATATTTGCAAATTGTGCAAATAAAATTGCATGGATAGCATGGGGAGAGGAAAAAGAACATTGTTTTTTAAATGATTTTATTGTTATTACGTACATACAAATCTTTACATTTCTTAGTGCCACCAATATCTAATAACATCCGGCCTCAAATGAAATATAAAAACACGTCTAATTCTGCTGGATTCGGAGGCGATATGTCCAATTTATTACTCAGCTGCGGTGAAGAATACAAACAGTCAAATCAATTCCCAAATCTACAAATATTACTGATAACAAAGTGACGCGGCGTGGTACAGAGGTCAAAAAAACCCAAATTCTACCACAACTTTAAGTGCATTAAACTCCAAACTTGTTATTTTTTTCTTTAATATTATCACTTCTAAATATACGTAATATTATATGCTTAGCTTATCTTACATGGACAGGATTCTTAAACTAAAGAACTAATCTTCTAATATATAAACATATAGATATTTTTCCTGCAGCCCCTTATTACATAGTAAGAGAAGAGTTCTATACTTTAATTTTATTTCAACACTGCCGGGACAATTAGTTAAAATAACAGTAGAGAAAATATATTTTTTACATTTTTATTTTTATATTCCGCGCGGAGAAGCGGCGCTTAACTCGCGCAAGCGTGTAATACTAATTTTAATCGGTTAATGAAATTAAAATTAAATGCGCTTTTGTTATTTTTTCAATACAAACTAAAGGTGAATAAAGAATACAATAAGTTCAAAAAATTATTATAAAAACGAACTTTTCTGTAAATGCAATGAATGTAGGGGTAAATGGTCAGATCAGAATCGATATAATTAAGTCATAAAATTACTTAACATAAAGTAATATAAAATTCAGAAAAAATTGTCAATAATTACATTACTATGGCAACTTTTTAACAATCATAAAACATTACATAAAAATT